>JAVJIF010019510.1:0-57062 GCA_038442645.1 Agave tequilana | reverse complement strand
CCGCATGTATGAAGGTACACCTATCAAGTCTCGCATTGCAGAATTTTTCTCTATTATCAATAATCTAGATAAAATAGAGGTTAAGATATAAGATGAGGATTAAGCACTTCTATTATTGTGTTATTTACCTTCTTCATATAAGAGCTTTAGGTAAGTTATCATCTATAAAAGCAAGTCTACAATCAAGGGCAATGAGGTCAAGGAACATCTGCTCAACAAGGACAAAATTGACACCCAGATGACGGGTGAGTCTCACCAGAATGATTCCGGCAAGTTCATTATTCAAAAGAGAAGAGTAATAATGAAAGTTTCACAGGTACCTCAAAACATAAGAGTTTGACGTGCAACTACTGTCACATAAGGGGCACATTAGAACTGATTGTGGCTTTGAAAGAAGAAACAACCAAATGCTAATGTCACTAAACTGATTGGGGAAGATGAAAATTAATGCGACGTTCTATCTGTTATAGAAAGATCAGTTGGTAATAAAGATAGATGGATTATTGATTCTAAATGTACACAACACATCAGTTCCAATAGGAAGATGTTCTCTTCGTATACTTCGTTTCAAGGAGGAGAAGTCTTCATGGCGAATTCTGTTAAAAGCAAGGTGATTGACGAAGAAACAATCCAGTTTTGGTCTCATGATGGATACATCACTACTCTTCAAGGCGTTCACCATGTTCCTGAATCAAGGTACAATCTCATCTCTCTTGGAGCCCTACAAGGGAAAGAGTTCAGTTTCAGTTCTGAAGGTGATCCTTATGAAAGTTTTCAAAGCGACCCATGTGAAATTTCGGGCCTAACGTGTTAACAATGTGTATATATTGTGAAATTCGGAAGTTACAGTTGGTGAATTGTAATTATCCTCGGCTTTGAAAATGGCGGTTGTGAAACAATCAGAGACTACGATGGTTTCGAGCTCGGATGTTCAGTTGTACCCCGAAGAGAGATTGGGACTATGCGTGCAACAGGTAGTCCAGATCCTTACTCCTATGGTGGAGCAAATTCTCATAAATCCTGTATGGATCAAGGAGATCATTCAGGATAAAGGAGATTGTTGGGTGATAATGTTCAGGTTGGATGTGAACTTATTCGACCTAATCAAGTTGTGAACCTCATGAGGAGGTTATGGAGAAGAGGAGGGAGTGAGATGGAGATGAAGCCAAGTTTTGTTCGATTGTGTGTGGATGCAAGCACACGGAGTATAGTGGCTATTCTCGGACTTAGACGTATTCAAGTCGAGGGGAAGATTTTTATGTTTGTGACTGGAATACGTCGTGAAAGTAGACGAAACTTCGGAGATCAAAAACGGACGTGCACAAAGAGTTGTGCACAATACCAGTCGACTAATATAAGGTATAGTCGACTAATCACAAGGATTAGTCAACTAATATATTGTATAGTCGACTAGGTTGGCCAACAGAGAGTTGGGATTCCGAATCTTATCAGAGTAGTCGACTAGTATTTAGGCCTAGCCGACTAATATATGGTATTAATTGACTAGTATCCTAGTCTAGTCGACTAATGTCGGGTCTGGCAGTTTTCTTTTCTAAATCTGTTTCAGGATTCGAGTTATTTGGGTTTTCTTTATTCTGAGGTGGTGATTGTTCGAATTGATAAAGTTTGTTTGAGATTATGAGAGTTTTATGGTCTATAAATAACACCTTGGGGTGGCCTTAAATGTATTAATCAATGAATCTGTAATTTCTAAGGGTGTAATTCATCTAGGTGAGAGATTCGTCAGAGATGCTTAGCCACAAGGGTTCGTTGTTCTTAGCGGCCATTAAGGCTTGTAATCTTCTCAGTGTGAGGTGTAAGTAATTTTTATTGTACTCTCCTAAAGTTTTAATAAAATTTCTCCCCCTTCTCCCGTGGACGCACACACGATCTGTTTGATCAGTGGAACCACGTTATATTGTGTGTTGGCTTTCTATTTACTTTGAAATATCTTCTTATTCTCTTCTTCTCGTTGCCTTAGTAGATCCTGTGGTTTATTTTCGCTACACTGCCCCAGCCGATCCGGTCGTGGGGGCATCCTCTGAATTCACAACAGAGACATCTTTACAAGCTGGAGAAGCTAATTACAATTGCCGCTCGAAAAGCTGAAACTGTAAACTTCCCATTGCTAAGGTGATTTCACTTTGTCTATATATTATTTGATCTCTTTAACTCCTATTCTAGTTTCTGGATTTGATAACCTTTTTCTGAAACTTGTTATGGAAACTATGACGAAGTAGTGATGTAAAAGCAGCAGACACGGTCGAGCATGAATTACAGGAGATCATCATGAGGCTTATTAATATGAGGGAGGAATGTAATCGCACGGGAATTCTGCCAGTTATGGAAGTGATTTACTTGGTCTGCTTGTCAAAACGAAACATGCAGACAACAAGGATGAAAGGGTCACTCTGGAAGATATTATTGATTGAGTGCAAAACATTTTACTCTGCAGGCAAGGAAACTACTACTAACCTTCTATCATGGACAGCTAAGCACAAGTACTTCAGGACATTCCGTTTTCTAATCAGTAATTCATAACCGCGCGCACCCCCCCACCTTCCTGCATGCTCGTGCGTGCGTGTGTGCGTGTGTCCAGTAGTTCCTCCTCTAATCACAGTATATGCATACCGCATGCATACCTCAACCTATGACCAGACTTCAGAAAAGAGGCGCCATATAGACTCTCCAAGTTCCTCTATTGATTTTGCACACACCGTTGAGTGTCATTCTTTCACAATAATGGAGTTAGCATAAACAATATTTGCAAGATGAACATAGAAGACATTTTCTCAAGGAACCCAGTATATCAGGGCAGCAACATCATGAATCATAGAGTCTAGTTTTTGAACTCAGTACTAACTGAATACATTTTATGTAAAACTCCTCGAGTACCTTAAACTCCTCGAGTTTATAAACAGTAAAAAGGAAATTCACAAGCGATAAATCAGACAACTCAAGAGGCATATATCTACTATGATCCAAGGGGATCTATCTCAGTTTCCTCATGCTTGGACCTTTTAGTTAAATTTGTAATTTCTCAAATTCTACAATACATAATACCAAACAAAGTGGGTTAACTGTCATAGGAAGGAACCTGCCCAAATGGCATGGTCCATTGCCGCAGTTATTTATATCCGAACCCGAGTTGATCAAAGAAGTATTAAACAACCGAGAGGGAGCTTACATAAAAGCACCTCCAAATAGATACATACAAAAGCTACTTGGAGACAGGCTGGTGACAACTGAAGGCAAGAAGTGTGTCAGGCAAATTGGTCAACCATGCCTTTGGTGTTGAGAACTTGAAGGTATAAGCTATTTGCCTAGTATTACTTGTTGGGAAAATAAAGAATTAAAATATGAATTTTTGAGCTGAATTAAGGCGACATCCGTTGATAGAATCAACTGGATAATGGCTGGAGTGTGTTCTCCTTCCATTGGGGAAGAACGTAATATATTTACATGTTTAATTTCGTTTTAGAATGAATGAGATATTCAAGTCTAAAGTTTGCCTAATTTAAAAGCTAAAGGGAACTAAATGTAGCTAAAAGTATTTAGTCCCACATTAGATATGAGATGGACAATTGAAGTGTATAAATAGAAGAAAATGAGAATAAAGGGTGTGCCCTTTGGGTACTTGGAGTTTTCGCGTGCGATTGGGGGGAAACCATGCATGCGCACGCCGCGCCGCGCGCCCGGCCAGGGGCGCGGGCTCAGGCTCTGATCCAACCCGACCTGGTTCTTTTTGAACTGGGCCACATGGGTTTGGTGTTACAAGGGTCTCGACCCGCTACCCGCCCGCTGCGTTGCAAGGGAAGAACCGGGCCATATGGGTTTGGTGTTACAAGGGTCTCGACCCGTTACCCGCCCACTGCGCTACAACGGTTGGAATAAACCGCACGAGCGGTTCCTGTCTAGAACAGTTGCAACGGTTTAAGCAGGAACCATCGCAACTGTTCTTGGATGATTCTGCCATGTTTGAACCGTTGCAACTGTTCTTAGACGGCTCTACCCTCCAACGGACTCCCAGAGCGCTATAAATAGCGCTCTTTTTCGTGATTCTAAACACACTGAAAATATTCTCTTCTCTCCCTCTGAACTTATTTCGGATTTTTGAAGAAAAAAATCTGAAAAAGAGATTCGGTCTGAAGGAGAAGTATAAGAAATTCAACAGATTCTATAATAAAGAATTGTTGTCTGAATCTGTCTCTTCCTAAACATAAATTCTTCTCTCTTCTTTCTTTCTCTATGGTGAATAATCCTCCAAAGTTAAGGAAAATATTCTCCCTAGAATTTGTCTTCGTCATGCTGCATTGAAATCCTATGAAGGTACTGATTAATTACGGTTCGACCGTACGGTGATTTGGTAGTGCTATCCAAATACCGTGAAGGAGTGTTGCGTCTTGGGAGACAGCGTCCAGTAACCTGTTAGCACTGAAGCGGGGGACGTGATTGTCTTAAGGAGATTCGCTACATGCGTGCCTCACTCCAATTGTTGTATAAGTGAACTAATATTCTTTATACAAGGGTTATGCTAAAATATTTATGCTCATAAATATTACAGTATATTGAGACTGACTAATACTAGTCTAATTAGAACGGTGACATTGATTAGTTATCAGATCGATTCCTGCACCTAACAACCTTAAGACAATTATTCGATCTTAAAGTTACTTCTGTTCTTTTTGAATTACAGAAGATATCTGAGATTAATCAAGATAATACCAGTAAAGCACTAAACATGCAAATTCAGATATTTGTGCATGCTCCACTTCCTAACCCGAAGTCAGAGAAGTCAGAAAAATTTAATGGCACTAAATTCAAGAGGTGGCAACAGAAGATGCTCTTCTACTTGACCACTCTGCATTTGGCCAAATTCCTGCAAGAGGATCACCAGAACCCGGAATAGATTGGGACTCAATCCTTACAGTTGATGCATGGATGCAAGGTGACTTCCTTTGCCAAAATATATTTTAAATAGACTAGATGACTCTCTTTACAATGTCTACAGTCCAATCACAACGGCAAAGAAGTTATGGGGCCAGTCTTGATAAAAAGTAGAAGACTGATGATGTCGATACCAAGAAGTTCATCGTGGGACAATTTCTGGAGTACAAGATGATGAACAGTAAGACTGTGATCAGTCAAGTGCAAGAATTCCAACTTATCTTGCACGAGATAAAGGCTGAAGATATGATTCTACCAGAAATTTTTCAGGTTGCTACTATCGTGGAGAAACTCCACCAGCGTGGAGAAATTTCAAAAACTACCTAAAACACAAACTCAAAGAGCTAAAATTGAAAGATCTCATTGTGAGGCTTCGAATTGAAGAGGACAACCGTAAGTCTGAGAAAAGGAGCAACAAGAACTCTTATGAATCCAAGGCCAATGTGATCGAAGACTCAAGGGGAAAGCGTCCACTTTCAAACGTCTGAAGCGGAAGAAGACTACCCAGGGGTATAAAGGTAAGGACCAAGAAGGTAAGAATAAGCGCTTCAAGGAAACTTACTACATCTACAATAAAGAGGAACATAAGGTGAATGAATGTCGCAGTTGTCACAAAAAGAACAAGAAAGACCATCCACAGGCAAACCCTGTTGGCCCAAGGTTACAATCACCCTTGTTTAGTGTATTTTGATGATTACAAAACATATTAGTTATTTGTACTAATAACAATTGTTGTTTAAGTGTGTTTCAGGTTTATCATCACACTAGAAGTACTCTCACTCAAATACAAGGTTTTTGGACTCAAGACAATTCAATTTGGGCTCAAGTTGCAAATATTGAAGATCAAGTGAAGATAGCCCACCTTGAAGAATAGCCTTGAAGTCTTTTAGCAAGTTTGTAAGTTTAGAATGTTAAAGTTTGAATATAGGAAATTTGGCTCTAGGATTTGCACACACACTTGTTTCATGTATTTCCTATGTTTTGAAAAACTTGTTTAAAAACATGTACCAAAGCTTTATATCTTGAAAAACTTGTTTAAAACATGTATATAAACTATTTTCTGCATAATACTTAGCTATAGGTATTTTCAAAATGTTTTCACAAAAATTCCCTCTTCAAAACAGCCCAGTTTTCAGCCTCAGGCAACATCGGTCGACCGGCCCGGTCGACCGGCGTTGTGCCTGGACATGCACTGTTTGTGCATGTCCGTCGGTCGACCGAACCGGTCGACCGATAGAGAGCCTTCTGCTCTCGGAAATTTCGGTCGACCGGACCGGTCGACCAGAAGAAGGAAACTGTGTTTCCTCCTTTTTGGTCGGTCGACCGGACCGGTCGACCGGGAGCCAACGGCTATATCCAGCTAGGCTGGCGGTCGACCGGACCGGTCGACCGCCAAGCCTGCAACACAGCAACGGCTCTTTCCTCTTTGGGATTTTCTGAAAAACTGTTTCTTTTTCTGTTTTAGCAGATTTTTGGAGAGTGGTTGGGGAGCTTTTGCAGGTTGAATTAGGTGAAAAGAAATTGTTTTTAACCTATTTTCTAACCCTATAAATAGAGGAGAAGTCTCTCTTCCTCATTACTTAGAAAAATCCTCAAGTTTTGTTGTTTTCAAAAGAGAAAAGAAAAATTGTTTTAAGCCTTCAATTCCTACTCTTTCAAGATTGTTTTTCAGTTGTGTTTGATTCTCTATATCACTCTACAACTGAAGTTTTCTCACCACACTTCATAGAGCCAAAAATTCTATACTCTTTCTATAGTGAAGTTGTAATTGAAGTGAGAGTGTTTGTAAAAGAAATTGAGAAAAGTGTAGTGATCAAGTTGTGATCACTTTGTTCTTGTAATTCCTTCTTGTGGAGCAACCTCTTCGGTAGAGGTCCTTTGTACTCGGTGGAGCTCGGTGCTCGATCTTCGGTAGACCCAATTGTAAAGGCATCCTCGGTGGATAGTGGAAACCCTTCACGGAGGTGAAGGCGGGGACTAGAGCAAGTGTGCTCGAACCTCGAAACAAATCATCTTGTTTGCGATTGCCTTTGCGTTCTTCTTACTTTTAATTTCTATTACTTTATATTGCCTTGAATTAATTGCTTGAGAACTAACCCTCTACTTGTGGAATCTTGTGTTGTTTACCTTACTTACTATACTTGTTGTTTTACATTGTGAGCATTTCATCTTCATCATCATACTTGGCATTGATCGATCACACCTCAATACAACACGGTTACATTACGCACCTCTAACCCATTTAAGGGGAATTGGGAGGAAGGAGTTCAGAACCTCGCAAGGGGTATTCGGCTCTTAGTCGTGTTTTGAGAGATCGTTGCATCACTCATTTAATTAAAGTTTAAAAAGATCACTAGATTAGCATTCACACCTATTCACCCCCCCTCTAGGTGTTTTTCAATTGGTATCAGAGCTTGGACTCTAGGATTTGGTTTAACAACCTTAGAGAAGATCCTAATTTGCTAATCATTTCATTCATATTCATATAGTAAAAATGGCCGATGGAATTAAGACCCCTCCTAAGTTTGATAGACTTAACTTTCCCATATGGAAGGTTAAGATGACCGTGTTTTTGCAATCTCTAGGTAGCCGAGTTGCAAAGGTCGTGACTAAGTCCTTTAGTGTACCCCCCGGTGACGAATCCACTTGGTCCGAAATAGAGACTAAGGAATTCGATGCCAATGCCAAAGCTCACTATGCACTTCTACAAGCCCTAAATGATGATGACATAGCTAGGGTTATACATTGCAAATCCGCATTTGAGATTTGGTCACACTTGATAGTCACTCATGAGGGGACCTCACAAGTTAAGAAGGCTAAGATTGACCTTCTTCGGTCTCAATATGAAACATTTAGCATGCAAGACAATGAAACCATAGATGATATGGTTACAAGGTTTACCAAGATTACTAATGGACTCTCTTCTCTAGGTGAAGATATCAACAATGATCAAAGAGTAAGGAAGATCATCCGGGCTCTTCCTCCTTCATGGGAAGTTAAAGCAACAACCTTGAAGGAACTCAACGACAATGAAGAGATGGAGCTTATAGGTCTCATTGGGAACCTCAAAACCCATGAGATGGAAAGGAAAGCAAGAGAGGACATGGCTCCTACCAAGAAGAAGACTATTGCCTTCAAGTGTCAATCATCACACTCCGACGAAGATGATGAAGAAGAAGATGACGAAGAGCTCTCACTTCTAGTCAAAAATGTTCGGAGGATGTACAACAAGGAAAAGTTTCAAGGTAGAAGGAGATGGCAAGGAGGCAAAGAAGAAAGGAAGATTGTGTGCTTCAATTGCCAAAAACCGGGACACATAGTTGCGGAGTGTCCGGACAAAGCAAAGCCCTCCACATCAAAGAAGCCATACAAGAAGAAGGCTATGAAGGCAACTTGGGATTCGGAGACCGAATCCGAAGAGGAGATAGACACCGCCAACATGTGCTTCATGGCTAATGAAGGCACAAGCAAGGTAACCTCTTCCCCTTCTCATAATGATGAACTTTCTATGGATGAGTTAGAAGAAGCTTTTGTTGAGTTGTCACAAAACTATGATTTCTTAAAGAAAAAGTATTTAAAAATGAAAAAGGAAAATGAATCTTTAAGTCATCAAGTTTTTACTCTTACAAAAGAAAAGGATAATTTAGTTTCCACCTTGACCACTACTAAAAATGATTTTGAAAAATATAAGACTTCTTGCAAGGGTAAGGCCCCACTAATTGATTCTAATGAAGTTTCCATGCTTAGGGAAAGATTAGACTCATTAAGTGTTGTTTTGAAAAATTGTGAATTTGATAAGAAAAGGATTGAGGCTATGTTTCCTAAGAAACAAGCCCCAAAGAAAAATGCTCATGCTACACAACCTAAACAACATGGCAAACCCCAAAAGCATGCTCACACTACTACACATACACATCATGCATTCATGTATGGAAAGTGTACTCATGTTCACATTGTGGGCGGAAGGGACACTTAGCAAATTTTTGTTATGATAGACTAAGTGCATCACATCATAATGTTTGGGTTCGTAACACTAACTTTCAAGGACCCAAGAAAGTTTGGGTACCAAAGTCAACAATTATTTTAAATGATGTAGGTACTTTCCAAAGCCCAACGACGTAGAGGTTTGTGGTATCTTGATAGCGTTGCTCAAGGCACATGACTTGGGACATCAACAACTTTGCAACCCTATCAAGATATCATGAAGGTGGCACCGTCACCTTCGGAGATGACGCCAAGGGTAAAATCATCGGTATTGGTAATGTAAAACTTGGCACCTCTCCTTTAATTGAAAATGTGGTTTTAGTTGATGGCCTCAAGCATAATCTCTTGAGTGTTAGTCAACTTTGTGATAAAGGTTTTGATGTAGTTTTTGACAATGTTGCTTGTAAAGTAATTGATAGAACTTCCAATGTTTGTGTATTTTCCGGTTTTCGTGAAAGCAATGTTTATATGATTGATATGTTAAATATGTCTTGTAATATTACTTGTTTAAAAGCCCTCGATGATGACTCTTGGTTGTGGCATAGGAGATTAGGGCATATTTCTTTTGATCATATTTCTAGATTAAATTCAAAGGAAATGGTGAAAGGTATTCCTTCATTGAATTTTGAAAAGGACCGAGTTTGTGACTCATGTCAATTTGGGAAACAAACTAAGTCTTCTTTCAAGTCAATTAAGGATATCATGACATCACGTCCTTTGGAATTAATCCATATGGATCTATTTGGCCCAACACAAACCAAAAGTCTAAGTGGGAATAGATTTGCTTATGTTTTGGTTGATGATTTTTCAAGATTTACATGGGTTTTCTTTCTTGAACATAAAAACCAAGCATTTTCGTATTTCCAAACTTTTAAGAAAAGAGTAGAAAAAGAAAAAGATTCTTTGATTTTGAGAATAAGAAGTGATAGAGGAGGTGAATTCATTAACCAACCCTTTACCACTTTTTGTGATGAACATGGAATAAAGCATGAACTTTCTTGTCCTAGAACTCCACAACAAAATGGAGTAGTTGAACGGAAAAATAGAACATTACAAGAGATGGCTAGGACAATGCTAAGTGAATACGGTCTACCACATTATTTGTGGGCCGAGGCCGTTAATACATCATGCTACATATCAAATCGTGTTTTCTTGTGTAAAAATACTACTAAGACTTCTTTTGAAATGTATTTTTCTAGAAAACCTAATGTTTCCTATTTTAAAGTTTTTGGTTGTAAATGCTTTGTTTTAAACACAAAAGATAATTTAGGAAAGTTTGATGCTAGATCTTATGAGGCTATTTTTGTAGGTTACTCAAACACTAGTAAGGCTTATAGAGTTTTCATTAGATCATCTTTGACTATTGAAGAGTCTATTCATGTTAAGTTTGAGGAATCTAACAAGTTTGTTAAGAATGTTGTAGAAATAGATGCCTTGCATGAAGGCTTGGAGAAAGTCACCTTGGAGGATGCTTCTACCATGGGAGACAAGCCAAAGGATGATGATGGAAGTGAAGCCAAAGTGGAAGAGGCCCAAGGAAATGAACATCAAACAAATGAGGTGGAGCCTACTCAACCACTACCTAAGGATTGGAGATTCAACCCTCATCATCCCAAGGACCTCGTCATAGGTGAAGTATCAAAAGGGGTAACTACTCGTTCTAAAATTCAAGATTTTTGTGGCCATTTTGCATTTATTTCACACATTGAACCCAAAAATGTCCTCGAGGCCGAGGCCGATTCATATTGGTTGCTAGCTATGCAAGAAGAGCTCAATCAATTTGAGCGCAACCAAGTATGGCACCTTGTTCCTAGGCCCCACGATAGACCAACAATTGGTACTAAGTGGATCTTTAAGAACAAGTTGGATGAATCGGGTAATGTAGTTAGAAACAAGGCTAGGTTAGTTGCCCAAGGTTACACTCAAATCGAAGGGATCGATTTTGAAGAAACCTTTGCACCCGTAGCACGGCTTGAAGCCATACGGATGACACTAGCATTTGCCTCATATAAAGATTTCAAATTGTTTCAAATGGATGTTAAAAGTGCTTTTCTAAATGGTTTTATTGAAGAGGAAGTGTATGTTGAACAACCCCCGGGTTTGTTGATCCTACACATCCGGATTTTGTTTTTAAATTAGACAAAGCTCTTTATGGTTTAAAACAAGCCCCTAGGGCTTGGTATGAAAGATTGTCTTCATTTTTGATTTCCAATGGTTTTAAGAAAGGTAAAATTGACACAACATTGTTTACAAAACATGTAGAAAAAGATTTTCTTATTGTGCAAATTTATGTAGATGATATTATTTTTGGTTCTACTAATGAATCTCTTTGCAAAGCTTTTGAGTCATGCATGAAGGATGAATTTGAAATGTCTATGATGGGGGAACTCAACTATTTCCTTGGACTCCAAATCAAGCAAAGGAAGGATGGGATCTTCATCAATCAAGCCAAGTACACAAAGGAACTAATCAAAAGATTCGGGCTTGAAGGATCAAAAGTAAGCAAAACTCCCATGGCAACAACTACCAAGCTTGACAAGGATGAACAAGGTAAAAGTGTAGACATTAAACTTTATAGAAGCATGATTGGTAGTTTGCTTTATTTGACGGCTAGTAGGCCGGATATCATGTTTTCCGTTTGTTTATGTGCACGTTTTCAATCATGTCCTAAGGAATCACACTTAATAGCGGTAAAACGCATAATTAGGTATCTTAAGGGCACAATTGAATTGGGTTTGTGGTATCCTAAAACCGGATTATTTGAAATGAAGAGTTTTTCGGATGCCGACTATGCGGGTTGTAGGGTAGATAGGAAGAGCACAAGTGGAACATGTCAATTCTTAGGTAATTGTCTTGTATCTTGGTCTTCCAAAAAGCAAAATTCGGTAGCCCTATCAACCGCCGAGGCGGAGTATGTTGCGGCCGGAGCTTGTTGTGCACAAGTTCTTTGGATGAAACATACTCTCCTTGACTATGATTTACATTTTGATCATGTTAAGATTTTTTGTGATAATACTAGTACAATTCACATGACCAAAAATGCTAATCAACATAGTAAAACCAAGCACATTGATATTAGGTATCATTTTCTTAGAGATCACTTTGAAAAAGGTGATATTGATATTGACTATGTTTCTACCGATTTTCAACTTGCCGATATTTTCACTAAACCTTTAGATTATGCAAGATTTTCCTTTATTTGTGGTGAGTTGAATGTATGTATGATTGATTCTTAAAATGTTTTTGTTTTGATATGTTTGTGTTTTGATATGTTTTAACCCTTTTTGATGTATGACAAAAAGGGGGAGAAAAATATATAAGTTTGGAGAAAAAGAATATAAGTTGATTAAAATTGTTGGGAGAAAAATATACTAGTTTGAATATACTTAGATTTTTGAATATACTTAGATTTTTGAAAATAATAAATTTGTTCATTATTTGGTTTTCCTTGACAAATTTATGGTGATGACTTTTTTTTTCAAATGCTTTATGTATGATTTCATAGTTTTTCATATTCATGATAGATACATAGCATTGTTTGAGGGGGAGCTTTCCAAGCTTTTTCCTCTCTTTATTTGTTTAATAACTATATGTTTTGTCATCATCAAAAAGGGGGAGATTGTTGGCCCAAGGTTACATCACCCTTGTTTAGTGTATTTTGATGATTACAAAACATATTAGTTATTTGTACTAATAACAATTGTTGTTTAAGTGTGTTTCAGGTTTATCATCACACTAGAAGTACTCTCACTCAAATACAAGGTTTTTGGACTCAAGACAATTCAATTTGGGCTCAAGTTGCAAATATTGAAGATCAAGTGAAGATAGCCCACCTTGAAGAATAGCCTTGAAGTCTTTTAGCAAGTTTGTAAGTTTAGAATGTTAAAGTTTGAATATAGGAAATTTGGCTCTAGGATTTGCACACACACTTGTTTCATGTATTTCCTATGTTTTGAAAAACTTGTTTAAAAACATGTACCAAAGCTTTATATCTTGAAAAACTTGTTTAAAAACATGTATATAAACTATTTTCTGCATAATACTTAGCTATAGGTATTTTCAAAATGTTTTCACAAAAATTCCCTCTTCAAAACAGCCCAGTTTTCAGCCTCAGGCAACATCGGTCGACCGGCCCGGTCGACCGGCGTTGTGCCTGGACATGCACTGTTTGTGCATGTCCGTCGGTCGACCGAACCGGTCGACCGACAGAGAGCCTTCTGCTCTCGGGAAATTTCGGTCGACCGGACCGGTCGACCGGAAGAAGGAAACTGTGTTTCCTCCTTTTTGGTCGGTCGACCGGACTGGTCGACCGGGAGCCAACGGCTATATCCAGCTAGGCTGGCGGTCGACCGGACCGGTCGACCGCCAAGCCTGCAACACAGCAACGGCTCTTTCCTCTTTGGGATTTTCTGAAAAACTGTTTCTTTTTCTGTTTTAGCAGATTTTTGGAGAGTGGTTGGGGAGCTTTTGCAGGTTGAATTAGGTGAAAAGAAATTATTTTTAACCTATTTTCTAACCCTATAAATAGAGGAGAAGTCTCTCTTCCTCATTACTTAGAAAAATCCTCAAGTTTTGTTGTTTTCAAAAGAGAAAAGAAAAATTGTTTTAAGCCTTCAATTCCTACTCTTTCAAGATTGTTTTTCAGTTGTGTTTGATTCTCTATATCACTCTACAACTGAAGTTTTCTCACCACACTTCATAGAGCCAAAAATTCTATACTCTTTCTATAGTGAAGTTGTAATTGAAGTGAGAGTGTTTGTAAAAGAAATTGAGAAAAGTGTAGTGATCAAGTTGTGATCACTTTGTTCTTGTAATTCCTTCTTGTGGAGCAACCTCTTCGGTAGAGGTCCTTTGTACTCGGTGGAGCTCGGTGCTCGGTCTTCGGTAGACCCAATTGTAAAGGCATCCTCGGTGGATAGTGGAAACCCTTCACGGAGGTGAAGGCGGGGACTAGAGCAAGTGTGCTCGAACCTCGAAACAAATCATCTTGTTTGCGATTGCCTTTGCGTTCTTCTTGCTTTTAATTTCTATTACTTTATATTGCCTTGAATTAATTGCTTGAGAACTAACCCTCTACTTGTGGAATCTTGTGTTGTTTACCTTACTTACTATACTTGTTGTTTTACATTGTGAGCATTTCATCTTCATCATCATACTTGGCATTGATCGATCACACCTCAATACAACACGGTTGCATTACGCACCTCTAACCCATTTAAGGGGAATTGGGAGGAAGGAGTTCAGAACCTCGCAAGGGGTATTCGGCTCTTAGTCGTGTTTTGAGAGATCGTTGCATCACTCATTTAATTAAAGTTTAAAAAGATCACTAGATTAGCATTCACACCTATTCACCCCCCCCCCCTCTAGGTGTTTTTCAAACCCGACCGACCATGTGTCTCCAAACCTATCAGCTGTGGCGTCAGAAGTGAATCTGACAACCAACAATAAAGATTGGTGGGTAGACACTGGGGCTACGTGGCACATCTACTCTAAGAAATTATTATTCTCTAATTATCAAAAACTAGAACATGATGAGCAACTCTTCATTGGCAACTCAGTCATCTCCAAGGTTGAGGGAAAAGAAAAGATAATCCTGAAGTGGGTAAATCGGTTTTGAGTTAAATGTGGGGCAACTCAGTCATCTCCAAGGTTGGGGGAAAAGAAAAGGTAAATACAGAACCTTTAGGGTTAATTCATAGCGACTTGTGTGACTTAAATTTGCACCAACAAGAGGCGGGAAAAAGTATTTTATTATTTTTATAGATGACTGTATAAAATACTATTATATGTATCTTCTAAACATTAAGGATGAGACAATGAATATATTTCTAACATATAAGCCGAAGTTGAGAATCAACTCAACAAGAATATAAAGATTCTAAAATCCGATCGAGGGGGAGAATATGAATCAAATGAATTCAGTGAGTTATGTGCTAACTTTGCCATATAATCCATCGAAGTACAGCACCATATACTCTTCAGCAAAATGGGATTGCTGAACGGAAGAACAGAACTTTGAAGGAGATGGTCAATTCCATACTCGTAAGTACTAAAGCTCCACAAAACTTATGAGGAGAAGCTCTGTTAACTGCAAATTATATTCTAAATAGAGTACCCCATAAGAAACTTGGTCTTATACCATTTGAGTTATGGCATGAAAGGGCACCTTCCTATCATTACCTTAAAATGTGGGGATGCCGTGCAAAGGTACTAGCACCACTGCTTGAAAAGACTAAGTTGAGAGCAAAAATAATAAACTACATATTCATAGGTTATGCCTTGAATAGCAGTGCTTATAGATTTCTGGTATATAAATCAAAAATATTAGATATTCATAAAAACATGATTATCGAATCGAGAAATGTTGTGTTCTTTGAAGACGTCTTTTCATATAAACGGGAAGAAGATAAGACTTCTGAGAAAAGAATATAAGAGATGGCGTTCAGGGACGAAAGCCTCAAGGAGCCAATTGATAATGTGGAAGTTAAATCAAGAAGAAGTCAGAGATCAAGAATATTAAAATCTTTTGGTCCGGATTTCATAGCATATGCTATTGAAAGCGAGCCTCAAACATTTAAAGGGGTTATGTCAACCCCAGAAACTCAAATGTGAAAAGAAACTATAAATAGCTAAATAGAATCCATCTTAAGCAATCATACTCGGGAATTGGCCAACTTACCTCCTGGCAGTAAACTAATTTGGCGTAAGTAGATTTTCAAAAGAAAATTAAAACCCGATAGATCTATTGATAAGTATAAGGTTAGATTAGAAGCCAAAAATTATCAACAAAAAGAAGGGTTTGACTACTTCGATACTTATTCACCAATAACAAGAATAACTTTCATTCAAATGTTAATTGTGATTGCAGTATTGCACAACTTAGATACTCATCAAATGGATGTCAAGACTGCATTCTTAAATGGTAAATTAAATGAAAAATATACATGGACCAACATGAAGGATTTATAGTCAAGGGCCAAGAATACAAAGTGGGTAAATTGATAAAATCCTTATACGATTTAAAGCAGGCTCTAAAATAATGGCATGAGAAATTCAATAGTGTCATGATCAAAGATGAATTCACTATAAATGAATGCGATAAGTGTGTAATAAAACAGTTAGAGATGCATGTATCATTGTTTGTCATATGTAGATGACATGCTTATACTTGGGACTAGTATTGAAGTTATTAAGTACACTAAAAGAGTATCATCTAACAATTTTGATATGAAGTATCTGGGAGTTGCTAATGTAATTTTAGGAACTAAGATCAAGAACGCCAGATAGAATTAGTCTATCTCAATCTCACTACTTGGATAAGATGATAGAAAGATTCAAGGAGCATGAGATAAAAGAGAATACAAATCCTTTTCTCTCACACATCCACCTTCGCAAGAATACAGTAACTAGTGTACGACAGTTGGAGTATTCTCAGATTATCGAATGTCTAATGTATTTAATGAACTACACTAGACCCGATATTGCTTATGTTGCAAGTAAATTAAACAGATACACTAGTAACCCTAGTGATGATCATTGAAATTATTTACTACGAGTATTAAGTTACGTATCACATACTAAGGAATATATCTTGTTTAGACAGTATCCACGTATACTTGAAGGATACAACGATGCTAATTGGATTGCAGATTTTGAAGAATCAAAATCAACTAGCGGAAACGTATTTACTCTTAGAGGCGCAACAGTGTCCTGAAAATCTTTCAAACAAACATGTATTTCCCGTTCCACAATAGAATCGGAATTCATAGCCTTAAATAAGGCTGGAGAAGAAGCAGAATGGCTTCGATAATTTTTGAAAGATATACAATTATGGCCAAAGCCAGTGCCCGCCATATACATTCACTGTGATAATCAAGCAGCGATATCTAGGGACAAAATTTTATATATAACGGTAAGTCTAAACATATTCGTCGTAGATATAATACCGTTAAGCAGTTGCTCATAAGTGAAATTATCTCTATTGACTTTGCATCGTCAAAAAATAATTTAGCGGATCTGTTTACTTTAGGTTTAGGTGGAGAGCGTATAAACTACGCATCGAGAGAAATGGGCTTAAAGGCCTAACCTTACTGAATCAGCTTAATGGAAACCTCACTTAACGACTGGAGATCTCACGGACTAAATTCAAGAGGGAAAACTAGTTATAATTGACTTTGAGAGTAAGCATTTAGGCCTTGGCTCCAACCTCTTCCTGTGGTGCACCCAAGTGCTTTCTACAAGTGGATTAAGGATACGTACAACGCTTTTAGTGATGCATATTTCTTGTCTTTAAAACAAGTAGGGGTAGAGTAGACTACTCTTAATAGGACGATCACCTATGTGAGTATAGAGCTGGGTCATCTCTTTGGGAATCCCTATGGAGGCTGTTATTCTCTAAAGATACTCTCTGAAATTAAGAATGTCCGGGACAAAATGCACACAACCGAGAACCAAAATTGATTTTGAAAAGTTACTGTGTGAAGCTTATTGACTTGGCTTACAATAACGGCTGACAGTTCAAGAATTAGTTCACTGATTAGCCAGTAAGTCCGACAAAACTTTCGCTATGGAAGGTTCAAATTCTAGTTCACCTATCCGGATGCAGTTTTTTTCTAAAGTACCTTTCATTATAAAGTCAGTCTATTTGTGTGTTAATTTCTTAAATTTCATTCATTGTGGGGGATTGTTGGGAAAATGAAGAATTAAAACATGAATTTTTGAGCTGAATTAAGGGGAGATCCATTAAAAGAATCAACCGGATAATGGCTGGAGTGTTGTCTCCTTCCATTGGGGATGAGCATGGTATATTTACATGTTTAGTTTCGTTTTAAATGAATGAGATATTCAAGTCTAAAGTTTACCTAATTCAAAAGCTAAAGGGAACTAAAGGTAACTAAAGGTAACTAAAAACATTTAGTCCCACATTGGATATGGGATGGACAATTGAAGTGTATAAATAGAAGAAAATGGGAACAAAGGGCGTGGCCTTTGAGTACTTGGATTTTTTGCGTGCGATTGGGGGGAAACCATGCACGGGTGTGTGCGCGCCGCCGCCCCCGCCTGCCCGGCCCGGCGCCGGGGCCGAGGCCCGGGCGCGTGTTCGGGCTTAGGTTCGGATCCAACTGGCCCAGTTCTTTTTAAACCGGGCCACATGGGTTTGGAGCGACAAGGGTCTTGACCCACTCCGCTACCCGCCCGCTGTGCTACAACGACTAGAATGAACTGCTTCTAAACACACTGAAAAACATTCTCTTCTCTCCCTCTGAACTGATTTCAGATTTTTGAAAAACAAATCTAAAAAAGAGATTCGATCTGAAAGGAGAAGTACAGGAAATTCAACAGATTCTGTAATAAAGAATTGTTGTATGAATTTGTCTCTTCCTAAGACATAAATTTTCTCTCTCCCTCCTTTCTCTACGGTGAATAATCGTCCAAAGTTAAGGCAAATATTCTTCCTGAAATTTTTCTTCGTCCTGCTGCATTGAAATCCTGTGAAGGTACTGATTAACTATAGTTCGACCGTACAGTAATTTGGTAATGCTATCCAAATACCATGAAGGAGTGTTGTATCTTGGGAGACCAGCGTCCAGTAACCCGTTAGCACCGAAGCGGGGGACATAATTGTCTTAAGGAGATTCGCTACATGCGTATCTCACTTCAATTGTTGTAAAAGTGAACTAACATTCTTTATATAAGGATTATACTAAATATTTATGCTCATAAATATCGTAATATTGAGACTGACTAATATTAGTATCATTTGTATTTAATCAAGAAAAGTAATTGAAAGGTGGTTCTGTAATTAAGGAACGTTCTACTGAACAGAAAACCTCTCACCTGATATTCATCGACCTGGCCAATTAGATCAGTGACATTGATTAATTGTCAGATCGATCCTACACCTAACATTACTTTTTTAATTTAAAAAGAAAAGTTCTGGCAGATCCATTAGTCGTGAAATTGTTGATCCATCAAATACCATGGGCGATTGGAGCTAAATCATAATAGGATGTTCTTCTCGGAAACCAATATGGGTCACTAGAAAATTGTATAGTGAATTAGTGAGTTGCTTTAAGTTCAGACTTAACAAGGTCTTGTGTTTAAACATTATTTTCTTCTGGCTAATCATGAAACTGTCATATAGGATCCTGTATATAACAACTATAACACTAAAGGTGAGTGAATAGTGTATAAAATAAACTTATCAAGAAAGGTTAGTAACTTGAAAAGTAAATATCAATCACAAAAATAAAATCAAGAAGACAATCACAAACACAATAATTTTATCCTGGTTCGATCCTCCATACCTACACCCAATCTCTAAGGCAACCCGTTTAAGATTTTTTTTTTATCCTGATTTTGAAACCTACAAAATCAATCCATGTATACCAATTGACAAATGCCCTTGTCAATTCTATACACATCTTCTCTACACAGAGAAGACCTTCCTTTCAACAAGTACAAATAAACTTATAAGCCTTGAAGTGATTTTGGATGTGAATCTACTTATAGCTTATGCTATATCTCTCAGAATTTCTTCACAAGTATATGGGTTGGGTGAAGAAAGAAGCAAAAAAAGAGAACTCAAAATTTCTTGAAACAAAATTCAGAATTTGTAGTTCAGGTAAGATTTGTTGAAATGTTGTGTGAAAATGAGAGGAATTGATCTCTATTTATAGCTAAAGAATATTGACTGTTAATCAATTTGAATTTTGAATAAAAAGGTGTGAAAACGATTAGAAATTCAAAATATCACAAAACTGTTCCACAGACAGAAACTGACATATTAATCGACTTATAACATGGATTAGTCGACTTCTGATACAGAGAATAGCTTTATAAGTCGACTTATAAAAAGCATTAGTAGACTGATCTGAGAAAGAAGCAGTTCCAAAGTTTCTTTTGAACATAGATTAGTCGACTGGTGTGAAGTATAAGTCGACTAGTCTGAGAGATAGAATTGTATTCAAGTCAGAACGGACACTTATAAGTCGATTAAAAAAGTTGAATTGTGAAAACAGAGTTTCTATAAAAAGACAGTAGTCGACTAACCTGACTGTATAAATCGAGTAATCTGAGAAGAATTGAAGTATAAGCCGACGTATAGCAAGTATAAATTGACTAGTCTGATGTATGCATCAATGTATCAGACTATAAGTCGGCTGATGAATTGAATAAGTCGTCTTATCAGAGCGTGTGTGTGTGTGAATCAAAGCTTTTAACAATATTCTAAAAAATTAAAAAAATATATAATAAAATATACAATATTCTTCAAGCCTCTGCACTCCTTAATCTTCAAAATAATGAGTCATGGCTTCCGTATAATTTGTCCAAGATTTCTGCAAGACATGTGAGTACAAAAATACGCAACACATTAGTTTGTTATCATCAAAACATATCTATCAAGATGTAACCATGTGAGGGAAAGATCCAACATGTCTATCCTATATTAAATTCAAAATATTAAATGCAAAAAAAAAAGATTATACAGTATATTTCAATGCCTTCTTTTCCATTCTCCTCGTTACTGAATCCTCTTTCCTATGATTCCCTCCATATTATAGTTGTTTTGATTTTTCCGTTTTCCTTCAAAACTGTTTTAAACTGATAATAAAGTTAGAAACAAGCTACTCTGTTATGCCCGCATATGCGCTGAAGCGGTATACAATTTTGCCTTTCTTTTTTATTTGCTCTTGTAGCATAGAGTCTTAAGGGTCATGTGATGTTAACACAGCACAAGAGTAATAGCTAGCTCATTAATGTGGAAATCAAAATTCCTTGCCAAGCCCTCCAACTAATAGTATGATGAACTAACCATAAAAGTGACAATGGAGAAGTGTCATCTAATTACAACTAATTATGTACACGACTACTCTTCCAATTTACCTGGTACAAATTGTAAAACAGAATTAATTTTCATCTATATGCCACAAAACAGCCGAAGTTAGGGATGATATTGTGGTTTCCACATGACAGTAAGAATAAAACATCTTCTTTCATGTTATGATTCCGGCTATTGTGACCAGTGTGGAAGACATGATAACGAAATGGGAGTACGAAAGCAAGGAGATGGACTTGTTCAAAGAGTTTTTTGTCTTGGCATCTGATATCATTTCAAAGACAGCCTTCAATAGAGGCTATATGCAAGGAAAAGATATCTTTACAAAGTTACGCAAGCTAGCTAGAATTGTTGCTCGAAATGCAGATATCGTACAGTTCAAATTTCTCAGGTGGATTTGCTTGTTATATGTATGTTGTTTAAGTTTTAACTTTTTCTATTGCTCTATATTTCATAACCATTCTCACTTTCCAATACATGCTCATTTTGAAGAAAGTTAATTCGAAATAGTGATGACAATGAAGTAGACATAGTTGAGCAGAGAGATCATCACAAGACTTACAAAGAAGAGGGAGGAAAGTAATCAAATGGGAAACTTTGATGGTTACGGAGGTAATTTAAGCACATCATGAGAATGATGGGGAGGAAAAGATCACTCTGGAAGATATTATTGATGGGTGCAAGACATTCCACTTAGCTGGACACGAAACTACAACCGGCCTGCTATCATGGACTGCTCTCCTTCTAGCCATCAATACAGACTGGCAAGACAAGGGAAGGAAGGAGGCAACTGAATTGTTTGGTAGAAGGGCCCCAACTTCTGATGACACAAACATTGCTAGGTTAAAAGCGGTAAGCAAATACATGTAGTTCTTTAAACTCTGTTGATGGTCGTTATTGTACAAATAAGAGCATTCAAGCACAGATGAAAATTAGCATGATAATTAGGAGACGAGCTCAAAGATTACATCATAGTCTTAAGGGGCCTTCGAATAATATAAAGGGGAGAGAGACCCCTATGGGTTCCGGTAATATATTTCAATTGGATGAGTAGAATAGCGTGGTAAGGACGTGAACGGAGTTTTTTTTCAGACTAAATATGTCTAGCTAAGGTATTTGTCAAAGGTAATAAAACCTAAGGGTTGTTGGGTGCTAATAAACACTTAGAGATTATCAATACTTGAGAGGTATATATGAAGGATGTTACATGCAATTAACCCTTATTTAACTGAGAACTACCCACAGGGCATGCATAGTAGGATTTGAATCCAGGATCTCCTCATTAACCTCACATACCGTTTACCATTATACCAAACTCCTCCTGGTACTACAATTTTGTTTGAAGGATTTGGTAGAATCCCTATCAATGCAAGGATTCATGCATCATTGGCATCTGTTAGTTGGATAGTACCCTAGAATTCACATGATGCCTACGGATCAAAAATTAAATATTTCAGGAGTTGATTCAAGTCTTTCAAGATAACTCAAATGATTTCAACTCCTCACAGATTTCTAAGCTGAACTCCTAGAAAAAATTTGCAATTGTGTTTACCAGATTCTGAAGAGGCTCATTTGCTGGGTTGAGTCTGGGTTCATTGTGAGTGTGTATACTGTTCATTACCATTACTCATTTCTATTATTCTCCCTTCTATAGCCATGAAGCCTAACATGCGCTAGCAACTTCTCGTATTTCACATTATAACTTGGACAGTAGATTTACTTGTACTATTCACCTAATCACAAACAAAATTGACAAAGTGAACATATTCTATACTTCAAAATGGGCATAACTGGTGTTTTTTTTCCCTTCCAAAAATATAACTGGTTTTTCCTTGTAATTTGTAAACTTTTAAGCTTACAAGATAACTATAGAACATATTTGGTAATTGCAGATGACTATGATCCGCAATTAATCCTTAAGATTGTACCCACCTGCGGTCTTGATCACTAGAGGGAGGTGAGGTTTGGAAAACTGGTTCTTCCAGCAGGCTTAGAGTTGGCTATTTCACCATTAACTGTTCACCATGATCCCCAGCTATGGGGAGAGGACGTTCACCTCTTCAAGCCAGAGGGTTCTCTGAGGGGGTAGCAGGAGCAACTAACAACACCATGTCTTCCCTCCATTTGGTGCAGGCCCTCAGATCGGTATGGGGCAAAGCCTTGCAATGATGGAGGCAGCAATACACGTTGACGATTTCACCTTCCGATGTCCATGCCCCATCAGACATATTACAACCCATCCCCAGTATGGTCTTCAAGTAATTCTCAGTAAGCTGCAAGTTTGGATGGCTTTGTTTTGAAGAGTGAATGACAGAGCATGTTAACATTATGGAGTTGTTACAAATTGTTGAAGTTTCAGAAGTGTTTGTACGATCTTAATTTATTCGGAAACACAATTACCATGACAGAGTTCAATTTTGCTTGCCAGGCCTTGGTGGAGGGCTAAATTTAAAGAAGGGCTATGTGTCCTTGTGCATGCCATTATGCAAACATATGAAAGTCTATTTGCATGCTACATTTATAAAACAATGGTAAGTTATCTGCTAGATGATAAGATATGAGAAATCAAATATATCTGATAGGCTGAACATCAAATTATCAAACTGGCAAAAAGAAATCCATCAACAAGACTAATCCACAAAATGGAGTATTATACCCCAATTTGAAAAAGGAAATTCAAGAAAGAGACTACTCCAAAACCAAGTATCATAACACAATGAAAAAGGGTGTTATGAAATACAAGTACATTACTCATTTTGTCATTTCATCGAGCATGTAGAGGGCACATTATGACTTGGTGGATACAATACTCACTTGGATTTCACATTTGGCGGCCAGGTGCTGCATCAGAAATGAAAGTTGTTCTCATATAAAGTTGGCAGGCAGCTTCTGCTCATGGGACAGGCCTTAATGGTTTTGAGTGTTCTTTTGTCCTCAAGGGCAGAAAGAATTATTGAAGGGACACATGTCAGGCTGGAAATGTTCAAAGGAAACCTTCAAGTGAATTATTGAAAAGATTATCATCAGTAAACAAGGATTGTTGGATGAAGAACTTTGTGTGGCCATTGTGTGGCCATGCTGACGTGGCTCATCAGTAAACACAATTTATATTAAGCTATCCAGAATATCTCAGCACAATGGTTAGCAACACAAAAACAAACTCAGTCCCAAAATATATATGATTTGTATAATAGTTGTCTTAAATTATCAAGATTTGAGGCAAATTGGTTGATACCATGGTTATCATCGCCCTGTTTCTCTTTGTGCTTGGCCTTCTATTGCTAAGCCTCCAGAGATTCCTCCGAAGAGTATGGTGGGATCCGATTCGGATACAGAAGATGATGGGGGCTCAGGGAGTAAGAGGCCCTCCGTACAAGTTCTTCCATGGGAGCACAAAAGAAGCTGCAGCAATGGTGAGAGAGGCCACGAGCAAGCCCATGGAGCTGTGCCACAATATCACACCAAGGGTCCAGCCTTTTCTGCATGAATGGACCAAAGCATATGGTAAATAACTTACTCAAACTATGCTATCTCAATTCATAGAAGTTCTAATATAGCATATAATATGAATACCAAATCATGCATCCTAGAATCTTGATCTTGAGTTAGAGTGTCTAAATCCCAGAGTTTCTAAAAATGTTGAGGCCATGAAAGGACCCAGAAATAGTTGTAAAAGGAACTTTGCGAGCGACAGAGTGAGATATCCTGAGAGCATAAATATATGAACAATGTTGTCAGGAGCTCACACTTCACAATCCGAATCTTGTGATACAAATGAGTTGAATCCTTCACATTCAAAACAGAGAAGAATACCATAATTTCATGAGTAATAATTCTTTGGACCCCACATTCACGGACCCCTGAGCTCCCATTATTGGGAGTTTGATCATAACTACTCTAATTTCATGGTAAAAAATTGCATAATATTTTTAACTTTTATGGCAGAATAGAGACTTACATATCACAATGTTTCTTTAAGTTCATACAACATATTATTTTAGGTTTGAAAAGTTTGAGAAAAGAAAGGATTGAAATAAAGATATAAAACCCAAAACACAAGTTGGATGCAACTTTTGTCTCTTCCCATTTGTAGCAAACAATAATAAATTTGTGAGGAAACCTGAATTCCTTCGTAATATATGATGAATAATTATACTTGGTGAGCTTACATAACTAATGAGTGCATGTTTCTGTTTTCATATCATCTGTCAAATCATTTATTGTAACTATAAGCCAGATTGAGAATGATCCTATGGTTCATCTTTCCATCCACAATACGAGATCCTATGGTTCATCTTCCATCGACAATGCGATCTGATCTAATTATATGATTATTCACAGTAGGTCCCAATACCGACAACATTGATTATGAACTCCAGTTTATATGCTATATCTCAATTTCCATGCTTGCGTTTGAAATTTTGTATGTTACTTCAGCTTACTCAATTCAATATGAATATTACAGTCTAACTGGGTTACTTTGTCATAGGAAGGAACCTGCTCACATGGCATGGACCAGTACCCCAACTAGTCATAACTGAGCCTGAGTTGATCAAAGAGGTCTTGAATAACCGAGAGGGAGCTTACATAAAACCACCTCTAGATGGGTTCGCAGAGAAGATATTTGGAGATGGTCTAGTGACAACAGATGGCAAGAAGTGGGTCAGGCAACGCAAATTGGCTGGTCATGCATTTCATGCTGAGAATATAAAGGTAAATAAGCACTTCATGTGTCGTCCATAAGTCGTTGATCGGTCGAATATCATGGTGAATGGAGCTAGCTTATACTTGGACTGTTCTTACAAAATAATAGGCCACTCCTCTCAAAAGGGGGAAAAAAGTAAAACTAATAATCCATTAACATTCCTATAATAAAAGTAAACATTAATTGAAACTTAATAAAGTATTGGCCCATTTTTAATATTTTTTATAATTTAAGTAGTTGAAGATCTTGTATGAATTTAAATTTGTCGTGTGATGAAAAAGTGTCACGCCCCGCTTCCCAAAATACGTGAAAACGGAGTCGCGATGAGAGTTGGCGACGTATATACGCGAGGAAAATACCCCACGTATACACGCTAAGCCTAAAGTAACATGAATAAGTTATAAAAATCTATTATGATAAATCAATATCACTGCAATAACATATATAAATGTCCACACTAGATATCATATGAATGAAGAAATAAAACAAGCAATGAGTCTGATATATATGGCATCAAGAAAACTACAAAAAACGATAGAAATAAAAAGGAATATAAGAATACCAGAATGGGTAGAGAAAAACTCTAGCTCTTCGCAACATGTCCGGTCTCATCGAACACCTGATCAATAACATAAAATATCCAATATCTGAACGTGCAAATCCAAGGTCGTCAGAAAGCTACTCAATGAGTGTGTAAAGTAAAAGAGAAAATTGCACATGCATAGAATGTGTGAGCATATGAAATAAAACTATAAAATTATAACAGGTAAGAGAGACAATGTGCATATGATCAATAAACAATAATAAAAATCAATCAGTAATAGAGTTAAATGTATAACCAGGTCATGTGCACTGTCGGGTGTCTATCATAGCATGAATACGTGTATCGGGTGAACACAATCAGTATCAGTACATTATGAACAGTTTGTTATTATTTATTATGTTAGGGAGAACACTAATCGGCACATGTAATAGACACATCTCATACTACGCCTACTACACGTATCAATCAGGGTCCTAAATTATTGAAACTGATCGGTTGGAGACGCTATCCATACTTTATATGAGTTTCATACATACCCGAAAGTACGGCCCAATCACTTGGCGCTGAATCAGATCCTACTGCTAGGTAGTCAATAAGAATAACAATATGAACAATACGGGATGTCAGTCATCCCCTGGAACCCTATAGTGGAACCGTATTTCGGCTGCGCAACCTGTATCCTAAGTCCACCCAAAATACAGACGTTGACTCCATCAATTTTTTCAATCTCAGTGTAAGTTGTCCATGTACATTATTATTTACAGCAATCAATATTCATGTTATTTCAATTACTAGGATGATACAGTAACAGTAACAATATCAATGATGTACCAATAATAATGTCGACAATATTACCGTAGAAACAGTAGAACAATGGAACAATGCATGTGTTACGGTCTGACAATATTTTCACAGTATTTTTCACACATGAATTAATACTAATAATAATCTTCTACCGTCTAACCAATGTATAATCTCACATATAACTGATCAAGGACTCATCTACTCGAACTGTATATAGGGGTGGCAATTGGGTCGGGTCGGGTCGACCCGACCCGATTACTGCTCGACCCATATAATAATCGGGTCGGGTCGACCCGACCCGACCCGATTATTATACGGGTCAAAAATTTAGACCCAGGCCCGACCCATTTTTAGTCGGTCGACCCGACCCGACTCATTTGACCCGATTATTAAATTTTAAATACAATTTCTTTACACTTTATTACCAAATTGTTGGGTGGTATAGTTAATCATCACACTAAACTCTACACACTAGAGGCCACGGGTTCAAAATTGGTCTTACGCATATTTTTTGACAATTTGATTTAGGCGAAGGGGAGGAGGCGATGGCGGCAGAGGAGGAGATCAAAGGGAGGAGGCCGAGGAGGAGAGAGAATAATCGGGTCTGGCGGGTCTGGCGGGTTCGGGTCGACCCGACCCATTTAATAATCGGGTCAGATGGGTCGACCCGATAACGACCCAAACCCGATTAGCCCAAACCCAGACCCGCTAACTTCGGGTCGGGTCGGGTCGGGTCTGGCGGGTCGTGACCCGTCTGCCACCCCTAACTGTATATAACAGTAACTGATCCATCAACTCATAACCTCAATAGTTATCTAAACCATCAAATACTATATTCGTGCCAAAATATCTACTGTAAACCACCAGTCAAATAATTCATCAATCTACTCTGATCCTCTAAATGACCAATATATCTGAATCTCAATAACTAGAATATCTACATATTCTGATATGTATAATCAAATTCTCACTATCAAATAACGTCAAAATCATCAATCAAGATCATCACACACTCTCACTTCTATCAAGGTCAATCACAAGATCCTTAAACTCAAGTAACATATCAAGTATATATGTCTAAAATCAACAAGGCCAGGTCAACTCAATCAACGCCTATTTCTCAACCTCCAAGTCAACTCTAATCCAGTCGAGTCTACGTGACAAGTCTAAGATCCCGTCCTTTTAATGAAGAATCTTCTATTTAATCAGTTATAAATATCCAATAGAATTCCTTTCTAAGTAATCACCAAACAGTTGCCTTATGAAAAATACCACTCAACTACAAACAAGAACTCGACTAATCACTAGGTTCATTCAGGTCACAGTCTAAGGTATATCACAACTTGTCCCGAATCCGAAAAGGTAAATAATCTGCACATGAAATGATAAGATAAGAATATCTCAGTAATAGGGTATTGAATCCGCTATATATCCATGTACTCTATTAATTCATATTATTCCAGTCTACACTTCTTCCTAAGTATAAGTTAATCTCCACTCCAATAAGAGTCACTGATAAATTCAAGCATCAACAAATCTAATAAATCAAATAATATTACCAATCGACAAAAGTGAGTCACCCACATCTCAGTACTAAGATATGATATATATACGTCAACAATATATCAATTCATTCTCCATCACCAAATCCAACCTCATGCTAATACAGTCTACTGACGCAATCTATCAATGAAACATGTCTCATTAATTAATCCTTAAATTTACAATTATATTTCTCACCGATCATTACTAATAAGGAAAATCATAACCAATGTTCACTTGCCTAGAATACCGGAACAAATCAATAACTGTATTGATAACAGAGAAGATGATATATCAATAAAATAATATCAGAGCATCACAATGTAATAATAGTAACCAGTATGAACAGAATAATGCAGAATAATATACACATGTGCATGAAATTTAAGATAAAACGCTAAAATTTGAAATAGGCCAATAAATAAACACTCACATGAAATGACGCAGTTTTGGATCCGAATCGTTGTCAGGTCTTCACTGCACGAACTAGTACGGATCTACAGATCATCCCATGGGGTCAGTTTTTCGAATCACCTCTGTATTGGGTCCCTAACGAACACAAATCTAAATCTCTTATAACAGGTCCGGATCTCACTAAACGGGTCCGAATCGCTATAACACGCAACCCAAACACACATGAACTTACACGAACACAAATATACATACGTACTGGTATACCCGTACACATATACACAACATACACATACATACACTTATATATGTACATATACACACACATACACACACACATGCTTACACAAGCATGCACTCATTAATAAACATGCACATGCTCACAATCACACACTCACGCACCCAACACCACCCGCATGCATGAACACCCCTTATAAACACACACTACACATTCCCACATACCACACTTAATCAAATACCAATGCACCCACATACATTAAACTTATGCATATAAATTTATAAACATCTACATTTAACTACACACATACAAATATATATAGAAGGAGAAAGAGGAGATGAAACTCACGGCAAAGGGGGAGGCACGGTCGTGGGCTTGGAGTCGCTTGCCGGCGAAGGCGAAGGCCGCAGAGGAGGGAGTGCTCCGACGATGGTTCCGAGGTGTTGCCGTGGAGACCCGTCGGAGGAGGGCCAAAGGGATGAAAGAAGCTCGGGCCATGGAAGGAAGAGGAGGGAGTGCGATCGATTTGGGGGTGTTGCAGAGTTGGAGAAAAGAGAAGCACGGCGGAGCTCGTTGGAGGTTGCGCACGGAGAGAGAGGCAGCCACCATGTCAAAGAACACCACCACAACAATGAGATGACAGGATTATAAACAGCACTTAGAATAAATCCTCCAGCAATGAACCCCATCACAAACAGTAGAATCATAGCCTACAGGACTAGCTTAGGCATACTCCTCTTGAATGAGTAATCTTCCACCTGGCTAAGATTAGTGACAGCCTGATGGAGATGGGAGAGGAAGCAACGACCGGGGGGAAATCAGGGATGTGGAGGCAGTGGCGCAGGCTGGCTTGCGTTGGTGTGGAGGGGCACGTCCTGAAGAAGATACAGCAGTAGTGGAGCTAGGCCTGTTGGGCTCGATCAGGTGGATGGTCGGCCAGCAGAGGAGGTTGCTCAGCAAGTGGGGAGGACCAGCGGAGGTGATAGAGGGTGCCATGGCTGGGGATCTCGGGTTGCAAGGGGAGATAGAAGGTATAGGTTCACGGGAATTGTGGGGTGTATGGTGGAGGGGGCTGTGAGATTGATGAAGGAGGAGAAAATTATGATAGGATTAGATTTAGATTAGTATTTAGTCAGTTAAGATTAGGATTTAGTTGTTAGGATTTAGATAGGATTAGTTATGATGTGGAGATTTAGATAATATTTGAATGGGTTGGTAGGTTTCGGGTATATGGGTAATGGGTTTAGATTTCGGGTTGGTAATGGGTTCACAAAGGGTATAAATAAAAGTTATGGGCTAAAAGAGTTAACGGGTATGGGTGTAAAAATAGGAACAAGAAGGAGAAGGAAATAATATTACCAATATTAAATAGTAATAATAAATAATAGTAACAATAATAAATAATAGTAATAATAATAATAGTTAACCAACTAATAATAATAACAATAACAAAAAATAATATCACTACTAATAATAATATTAACAAGTAATAATAATCATACTTAATAATAATATTAATACATAATAATACTTATCAATAACAATAATAATTAACAACAATAATAATAATAATATTAACACCATTAATAATAATAATTAATAATAATAAAGATAATAATAATAGTAATAACTACTACTAATGATAATAGTTAATAATAAGAATAATAATAGAAATAATAGTAATAAGTAATTAAAAATATTGATAAGAATTAATGGTAATAATATATAAGTCAAATTACCATTTACCATCCCAAAATAATTTGCATACTTAATAATACAAGTAAGCCATAAATCAAGTTAATTAATACTAATAAATAAAGTAAAATAAAAGTATAGCAAAATAAATATCTAGGAAAATTAAAAATACAGTATTTTAAACTAGGGATATTACAAAAATTTTAACAATTGTTTAACATTTATTTTTAATCATTTCTGGTCCTCCATGCTTGATCCTCGGTTCTTCTTTCTTTTTTTTTCCCTTTTCTTCTTATTATTAATTTCTTTCCCTTTTCGGTTGGAAGTGTTTTGAGGGGAAAAAATATAGGGGCCGTTTGTTTCGCGTAAAACTCCGTAATTCGTAAATGACTTACTACCCAGTTACAACTACGGCGTTTGTTTGGGCCGTAATTCGTAAAAGACTTATGTAACTCAACTAACACTCACTTGCAACCCAGTTACTACTCACTTACAGCCCAGTTACAGTTAATTTTGTGGTCATACAAATTTGTAATATTTTTTTATATTAGTATTAAAAAATTTTAATATTTAACTTTTTTAATATTTATTTGCAGTATTAAAACTTTTAAAATCACCAAATAGTTAATTTTGTGGTCAACTTTTTCACTTACGACTTATACATTACGACAACCAAACACCGTAAAGTACAATACACTTTCCCACTTTACAATTTTATGTTACCAACCAAACACCGTAAAATTTACATACATGTAACTCATTTACAATTGTAAAAGACTTTACCAATTACAACTACGAATTACGGCCAGTTACGACAACCAAACAGACCCATAGTAGAGCAAGAACCAAACCATTTACCACTTACCACCTCTTCAGGCCACCAATGCATCAACATGGTAAGCTAGTTTGACTTTCCTACGATTTGCTCTTATAGACTGAGGCTCTCCAAGGAAGACTAGTTTCACCTCAACGCATCTGCTTAGTGGCCAATCTAGCTAGATGAAGTCATAAAGTTATATATGAAGCTTTACACGATGATGGATAAAAATAAGTAACCATCAGCAAACTAATGTTTTCGCCCCATTATTGATGGTTAAAGCCCAGATACATGACCAGTAACAAGTAATAGAAAGCACTATACAAGCATGAACTAGAAAGTTTCCAGTAGAAAAAGAAAGCCCATGTCCAGCACAGCCGAAAGAATGTTGATGACTCATAGAGTAAGGAAAAACTTTAACCAACCATGAAGGATTACTTTTCCAATTTATCTGAGGACTGAGTAACAACATGAAATTGCTCTGCATACACATAGTAGACTTAGGCATGATACTGTGTTGCCGTGGATACTAAGTAGCAACGGGTACTCTTTAGGGTATGATTCCAGCCATCGTGACCAGTGTGGAAGATATGATAAAGAAATGGATAGATCACGAGGGCAGGGAGATCGACTTGTTCGAAGAGTTTACTGTCTTAACATCTGATGTTATTTCAAGGACAGCCTTCAGTAGCAGTTACATGGAAGGAAGGGACATCTTTACAAAACTGGATAGGCTAATTACAATTGCTGCTCGAAATGCTGAAACTGTAAACTTCCCATTGCTCAGGTGATCTCACTTTCTCTATATATTATTTGATCTTTTAACTTCTATTCTGGTTTCTGGATTTGATAACCTTTTTCTAAAATTTGTTATTGTATATTTGATTTGAAGAAAACTATGGCGAAGTAGTGATGAAAAAGAAGCAGACATGGTCGAGCATGAAATAGAGGAGATCATCATAAGGCTTATTAATAAGAGGGAGGAATGTAATCGCATGGGAAATTCTGCTGGTTATGGAAGTGATTTACTTGGTCTGCTTGTCAAAGCGAAACATGCAGACAAGAAGGATGAAAGGGTCACTCTGGAAGATATTATTGATGAGTGCAAAACATTTTACGCTGCAGGCAAGGAAACTACAGCTAACCTTCTATCATGGACAGCTCTCCTTCTGGCCATCAACAAAGATTGGCAAGACAAAGCAAGAGGGGAGGCAATGGAATTGTTTGGTAATAGGTCCCCAACTTCGGATGATAACATTGGCAGATTAAAAGTGGTAAGTAAGCACAAGTAGTTGGTACATGCATCGTACATACATGCACACAAAGAATGTTCATGCTTTCAACAGTCTAGACATGATATTTCTAGTAATATAATAAATTATACAATAACGACATTTATGCTAAAATATAAACCTAATCGATATAGTTATACTTTGTCAAAGGAATAAGCCTTGGCTCTTCAACTTTTTATAGAGTAGTAGAATCTATCTTACTTCTTTTATCAAAACTTATCTAAACTTAGCATAGTTTTTAAAAAAGTCAATAGGTCATCGATATTTTTCCTAAACTATAATTCTTGATATATAAAGGAAGGTAAATAAGTATTTCAAACAAGTAATGACAACAAACGAGTGCATAAAAAATGTAGGACATGTGGAAGAAGTTTCCAACATGTGATTGAAAAATATATTAATACAATAAAAGTCATACTTAGAAGTGTCCTAGAAGTGTTGGTGTCTGGTACAGCTTCATGACAAACATGTCTCTGCCATATAGTTCACAAAAAAAAACTTTCCATTCTTGAAAAATTTTCTCCCACATGTTTGGTATTCTTTTAAGTTCTTTTCTTATTTGTATTTATTCAAGTCTTTGGTAAGGAGATTTAATGTGTGACGGAGGGGTGGTTAGAGTTTGTGGTGGGGATTTGGTGAAATTGAAAAGAACAACGGAACTGGGGATTGGATATGATCACGGATCGCAATCTAGATCTTGGCTTCACCACCATATTCGATATATTAAATGAAATTAAACCAAACAACACAAGTTTTCACAAGGGAATCAAATTTTAATTCAAATCATCATTAACTTCAAAATTCACTACATGACTATATATAGCCTACAAAACGTGCACCATATGTGCACACTGATAAAATCAAACTACCCAAATCAAATTCAAATTACTCTTAAATCTTGATCAAATCTACTAGATCTAAATTCAAATAAAATCTTAAATCTTTCTAAATCTGAATCGTTTGATTTTTCATCATTCTCCTCGGCTTGAAAACATTCATTCCTGATAAATATGATATTAGGTAGAAGGTAAGCACAATCATATCAAACCACATCACGAATCCTCAATCGGGTCAAGATAATGATAGAAGAATTAGCACTAATGCGTCACGACTGAATCACAATGGTGGAGGTGGAACAATGTGATAAGTCAACTGTGACGGATGTAGGTCGAGCCAATCACAGGTAGTAAACAGATGTGAATTATTCATGATAAAAAACTGACTTGACTGCACTTTGCACAATGAGTAGTCTGATCTCCTGTAATCTTGTCTCCCATAGAAAGATCTGCAATGAATCATAAACGTCAGGCAATCTCAAAGATAACGAGGACAATATTATAGCTAGCGAAAATAGCTCCATGATAAGCTCTGCTGAAAAATTCTATAAGAGTAACAATAGAAGCTCTTCAACTTTTGCGGGATGTGAGGAAAGCTCTTCAACTTTTGTGAGATGTGAGGAAAAACTCTTCTCGCAGTGGTATCAACTCAGCAATAACTTCTGGCCTGGCTCTGACACATGAACAACTTCTGGTTCTGACTCATCAACAGCTTCTGGTTTTAGTTCTGGCTTATCAACAACTTCTGGCTCGATAAAGATTGGAGGCTCTGAATCTATGTCAATCTTTACTGTCATACCTTCTATAATCTTCCAGATACCCACTAGAATCTCTCGAAACTCAGTGAAGAGAAGATACGAAACATATCGAGTACGAAGTAGATCTTATAAGATAAACCAACATCAATAAGAACTATGGTTCTCTTTCCACCATAAGTAAGCTTCTCCAACCATCCTCATTTGGGTATCGCGAGACTTCTATTCAGATGTCAAAACAAAATAACTGAAGAAAACTTCAAGATTGCTTTTTCACTTCTCATACCCATCAGATCATGAGAACCCCGAAAACGTGAGAGAGCCACATACATATCCCATTCAACTTTCTTTTCAACACCCTCAGTATGTATATATTTACCACAAAAGTGAAACTTCATGAATAAAATTTAGTGCATAAAGATCAGAGATTACCTAAGAATCTCAGCGGCTCAAATTGGACTCAAATCGGGCCAAAAAATGTGGCCTGAAACACTAATCTTTTGCAGTAAGAACAGTACTGGCACCAAACACGGGTTTGTAAAAGTTAGATCTACTATCTAAATGCTGTGAACTCTTTCCAGTAGTTTCGGAACTCAGCTATAGATCCAATACTTCTGAGAAACTTGAATTGGACTCCGAAAGGGTGAGAAACAGCCTCTTGAATGCGACTATGGCTGCGGGCTGAACTGAATTGGCTCACTGAGTTGACTCGGCTTGAGCTAACTCGGTCGATCTAGCTCAGTTAGACCAGGATGGGCTCGGGTTAGAACGGATTGGCGGGTCGGTCCAGATCAGGTTCGGGTCGCATGGCTGATCCAGTCCGATCCAAAACCTATTAGTTTAAAGATAGGGTTTGGAGTGAATGTCGGCTTAAAAACTCAAATCCATAACCCACTTATTTTCTTCTTCTCTGCAGATCAAAACTTAGGGTTTCGAAACCCTCCATATGGCGGCAGTGGATGACGATGATGGTGGCGGTGCTCTAGCATGGAAGAAGGAGTCAGCGGTTGAGGGAAACTCTGACGGCGGCGGTGGACGACGATAATGGTGAAGACGTCGGAGGGGTCACAGAGGCGCGACGATGAGGGCAGAGAGGGAGGAGGATTGCGGCGATGAGTGCGGCTGAGGAGGCAGAGGTGACGGCGGTGATGGCGAAGTGCATCGATGGCAAAATTGGGTGGTGACCGACAAAGACGAAGACGAAGACCAAGAGGAGTGGATCTTATCAGCATCTGGAGGTGGTGGCGGAAAATCTGTCGGTTAGGTCGGCGACACTGGAGGAAGGCGGATCTAGAGGTGGCGAATCGATCATCGGCGGGGGAGTTGGATGATGACAAGGCGGTGATGAACGTGGATTTGGATTCTGGTGTCGGCATCAAAGGATGGATGACAAGGCGGTGATGAACGTGGATTTGGATTCTGGTGTCGGCATCAAAGGATGGAGCTGGTGAAGATGGCGGCGGTGACATTGATGGGCAGAGGTAGCGGTGACGGCGACGATGTGGGGAGGCTGGCGACGGTATGTGTGGGCTTGCAGCATTGACAACTAGAGTAGGAAGAAGAGAAGGATGATGCAGTGGGGCGGCGGCGGTGAGGATAGGTGAAGGGCGGAGTTGATGGTAGGAAAGATGGTGGTGATGAGGGCGCATTGGTGATGTTTGGGCTGTGTTGACCATGGGAAGAAGATGAACAATGTCATCAAATTTAATTGATTTTTTCCTCTCTTTTGCTCTTTTTTATTTCTGTTTTCTCTGTTTTCTGAAGTGGATTTTGTGGAAAGGAAAAGAATAAGAATTCATCTCTGATATCAAATTAATGTGGGACGGAGGGGAGATTAGGGTTTGTGGTGGGATTTGATGGAATTGAGGAAGAACAGTGGAATTGGGGATTAGACATCATCACAGATCGCAACCAGGATCTCGGCTTCACCATCATATTCGATTCAATCAATGAGATAAAACCAAACAACACAAGTTTTTATAAGGAAATCAATTTTAATTCAAGTCACATTAACTTCAAAATTCACTACATGGTCATATATAGTCTACAAAATGTGCATCATACGTACAATTATTGATAAAATCAAATCTATCCAAATTGAATTCAAATAACTCCTAAATATTGACCAAATCTACTAAATCTAAATTCAAATAAAATCTTAAATCCTACTAAACCTGGAACGTTCGATTTCCCATCAGGATTTCTCTTCGAGTGGATCTTAAATTTGTGTGTAAAATGGAAACATCTCCATAAATGAAACTTGAGAGTGATGACTTACCATTCATTAATGTAGGATTTGCAGAGCCATGTTACATCTTTATCTCCATCCTATCTTTTTTGCTTCTGTTTTATTTTAGATCACTCTCAAAATTATAAAGAAAAACCCATAATGATTTCATTGGAAGCGGGACACACCCTAAGGTTTACTTTAAAGAAAGGTGATATAATTACTTGAGATTCTTTTTCTTATCTTTATAATTTCAAAGGATGGTGTCGCACTCTTCGAGATTTGAATATTGGACCTTCTCATTCCACTAGCACCCATGTTACCAAGGTACAGTTCTCCTCTAGGCAACAGGGATGTACCTTTTTTTATAGGATTGGAACAAATCTTATCAATACAAAACTGCATATAATGTGGAATTTTTGGTCTGTCTTTTTTGAATAATAAGTGGTAGCACCCAAATTCTTCCCTGGATAGCGCAAGATTTTTCTCTCAATGTGTTGAAGATAACATTTTGAAGATGTGACCTCCAATACCTATCACACTCTAGTGTGTTTTCTCACCGTCTCCTCCAAACACTTCTTTTTGTACATGGTAGCATCTAAACTAATTGGACTACTATACAATTTTTACAATGTCAAAGGATCAAACCAAATATTTAATAAGTTTCTTTCTCATGCACTAATTCCTTGTTAAGCAGTCTCTTCCCATGACAAGTTGATCAGAAATTTATGTGAACCTTTGAAATGAAAATACAATATTTATATGGAAAATATGAATGAAAAAAATTTAACACATTGATTGTGATCTATGTCATCTTAAAACATATCAGAAGACTTATAAGATTTGAAATACTTTTTTTTTTTTGGGGAGAAATATGGATGAGGCCAATGTAGCACAGACTTGAATATTTCTAAACATATATCACCCACTCGCCGGCCAAGAGGTGCTTAGCATGCTTGTGAAGGTAGTATTCTCATCAGAGGGGAGACGGACTTGGTTCAACTCCAATAAGGGTGACTAAGGTGCATCTATTTCTCAATCAAAGCAGATATTAACAGGTTATTAAAGCCTTAAAAATCTAGACTCTTAACTTCTTTACCGGGCATGGGCTGTTGATTTTAAAAGCTGTGATTGCACAGAATTTGCATGATTCAAATCTTAATAGATTTCTCGATATTCTCGATATTCTCATAGAAGCTAAGCAAATTCTAAAGAAAATATAGGATGTCATCCAGGTTAAAATTATGCCTGTTTGCTAGGCTTGATCATATTATCAACGGTTTGGGATAAGTGCGTATGATACCAACTGCTCCTGAATATTTTCATTTACTCTATTGTCCTCACCTATTGCCTCAGCCTACTAACCTTAGTTCTAATATAAATTAGGAAAGATGCCTTGTTGTGTTGTGCATCTTGCATTTTGCATTATAACTTGGATTACTAGATTATGTTAGTGGAAAATATATCATCAATCTACAAGTGACACTGTCTAAGTGTAAACATTTTCCTACTTCACAGGTGAACATAACTAAGTGATTCATTATTGCGATATGTAAACTTCTTTTTAGCTTATGATAGCTTTCATAATATTTCTGTATTGCAGATGACCATGATCCTGAATGAGTCCTTACGGTTGTATGCACCAGTGCTCACACTCGACAGGAAGGTGGGAAGAGAAGTGAGGCTTGGAAAATTGGTTCTTCCAGAAGGCCTAGAATTGATTATCCCCCCATTAATAGTTCACCATGATCCCCAATTATGGGGAGAGGATGCTCAACTCTTCAAGCCAGAGAGGTTCTCTGACGGGGTGGCTGGGGTAACAAACAACACCACGTCTTTCCTACCATTCGGCATGGGGCCTCGGTTCTGCGTGGGTCAGAGCCTTGCCATGACGGAGGCCAAGGTTGCCCTCTCAATGATATTGCAGCAGTACTCCTTCGCAATTTCACCTGGCTATGTCCATGCCCCAATCAGACATCTTACAAACAGGCCCCAGTTTGGACTTCAGGTCATTCTCCACAAGCTCTAGGTTTGAGTTTATGCCTTGTAAAGAATGGATTGCGTGGTATTGTAGGGAATTAAATAATTATTCCTGAAGTTATTGAAGCGTATGTCAGATCCTGATCCTTGTAATGCAGTCTTATCATGCAAGCATTGAGCTTTACTTGCTAGGACTTGAAACCCAGAACTGAAAGAACAATCGTGTCACATTTCCAGTAAATCGAGCCTGTTTCTCTAATGTAAACTTCATTTTAGATATTAAAGACGGGCGTTTCATTTTAGGGTTAGTATTTCATGCCAAATCTGACAAGCAGGAATATTCCATAATGTTAAACTCTTTTTACTCAAGTATGAATCCATAATGAAAAGATATATCTTTCCTTTTACTCCATATAGGATCCAGGTTTAAATCCTTGCAAAAATTGCCTGAGTTTTTGCAATTTTTGACTGTTCAAGACAATTGTTTGTTTTGTTTGGGTGAGTCATCTATCAATTTATTTCAACAGTTCAACCATTATCATTAAAATCAAATAACATTAGAGATGTACCGAATTAGAACCACACAGAAAACACTGATTAGTCCAGCTCTAGGCCAAGCTGTTATAGCAATATTAGAAGTGACCTTGGATCAGTATGCAGACCATTTCACATAATGTTTATGAAAAAGTGCAAGACATTCTGCCTGACACACATGGAAAATTGGTTTTTGCATGAGATTGGGGAGGGATATGTGCTATAAATTTGAAATGTTAGGTATTTGAATTTGAAATCAATATAGTTTGTCACATTCTGTCTGACAGACAAAAGTCTGACAATACACATATTCATATATACATGCTTGTGCGCGCGCGCGCTTTGATAACTTGTAAGCTGCAAATAGGCAAAAAGAAATACAAGAATTGCAGATTCATACTGAACATGAATATAATGAAATTTGAAATAAAAAAAAGATCATAAAAGAGAAGAAATTTATCGTTTGAGCATTTTGTCAAACACAAAGATGACTATAATTGATCATATCAAATGTGTCAGACTCACCTGTGTTTCACCTGTCAGGTTTAAGTCAACACCATACTTCATCGGACCTGAGCTTACAAGAGCAGGGACCTGTTGATATAATCACATGATACTTTTATAATGAAATCGAGATGCCCTTTACTTGTTCAATGAAGTGAAGAGCTTGTAAACCATGTAAAGTTTTAAGTTTCAAGGTGGAATATGATACAATGAGATGAAAATTAACGTGAGACATGGTGAAATGTAAGACATAAAGGAGGGACACCCACCGTCCACTTCCTTCAGACAAGGTTAAATTGTGCGCTTTAAGATCCCTTCAAGTGGTTCAGAGGGAACTCATAGTCAACAGAAGGGCAATGAAATTTCATGAGTTTCTGAACCCATTGAGAAAGTGAGATATTTATATAGAAAAAAAATGCTAACAAATATAACTAGGACTTGGTATCACAAACCATCTTATTCTCGTCTAAGTAGTATTCACAAAGCTCAATATTGTCACGCCCCGCTTCCCAAAATACGCGAAAACAGAGTCGCGACGAAGGTCGACGACATATATACGCGAGAAGACTAACCCACGTATACACGCTAAGCCTAAAAGTAACATGAACAAGCTACAAAATCTACTACGATAAATCAATATCACTACAATATGACATGTAAATATCTAACAAAATATAACAGATGAATAAAGAAAAGAAAATGGCAACTGGATGCGATAAAAATAGAATCAGAAAATAACATGAATAAAAGAACAAGAATACCTACAATCAAGAAAAGAGAGACTCTAGCTCCTCATAACGCGTACGATCACATGAACACCTGAACAATATAAGAAGATGTCCAAAATCCTGGACGTGCAAATCTAGGATCGTCAGAAGCGACATAATGAGTGTGTGTAAAGGAAAAGGTGTTCATGCATAACAACACAAGCAATAACAACATGATAACTGAAATAAAACATAACAGAATAATCAATACTAGGCCTAAGTCAACAACGGCGATTTACCAACACATGAAATGATACTGATACAACCTCATATCAATTACAAAAATAAGGTGAACAATCACTAATGCCTCATGAAGTGATATAACAAGTCAAACTAGTAAAATATAATATAAGGTCACATGAAATAATATGAATAAAATACAATAACGATAAAGAAGAAAATGACATAAGAACAAACACTCACAAATAAAATTCATTAAAATTTTACAAAGAAAGGAAACACTCACAAAAAATAAAATTACACAAAGGAAAGAAACACTCACAATAAAATTAAATAATACTAAAATACTCAATGAGAAAACAAAGAACACTCAAATTAAAATTAATAAAATTATACAAAGAAAGGAAACACTCACCTAAACTCGATCCCAAATCCAAAGCACTGAAATCATGAGGCCCCAATAAATCTACATGGTTCATTTTAATATAAATTGTTAGATTTTTAAAAGTATCTTTTACTTGGGAGTTTTAAGGGCTTTTAATCTTGATTAATGGGGATATGATCATTTGAATTACATGAATTAGTAGGTTAAATTTAAATTAATTTATATTTTTTTGTTGAATTTTAATAGACTTTAAATCGTTAAAATACTTAACGGGTTTGAATCTAACATTAAGGGAAAAGGTTTAAAATGGGTGATTTGATTTAATTTCATGTTGCTATTTGTCTAAAATTTTTATCATAGAAAGTAAAATTATTGTAGACTATTGTTTATATTTTTCTCTATTTTTTTATATTTTTAATAAATTATTTTAACATGCAAATCTTGTTTCTTTCTTTCTTCCTTCCTTTTTCTTTTTTTTTTTTTTTACATATCTCTAACAGTAGCCCAGGCCCAGTCCAGGCCCAGGCTAGGCCCAGGCCTGGTCCGGGTTTTTTTACTATTTTTTTCTTCTTTTTTTTCAACAGGGTCTTTGGACCCTGCTGTTGCCAAGACGGCCTGGCTCGGGCCAGGCTAGGCTGGCCCCGGCCCAGCCAGTCCAGGCCAGCCCTGGCCTGAGCCAGCCAGGCCAGGCCATAGCCTGGAACGTGGCTGAGCTGCTCTCAGTCAGCAGCCAATATTTATTTTTTGAAAATCTTTTATTTAAAAAATTCTGAAAAAATATATAAATTAAAATTATGAGTTATAATATCTTCACATGTATTTTAGTTGAATTTTAGATTGAATTTTTGATGTATAAAATTATTCATAGAGATCATGATATAAACATGATTTTAATAAACCATTTATGTCAAATAAATTTTAAGAAAATAAATTACTTAATTGGATTTAATCTCCTAGCATGCTCCTCAATTTCTGCACTTCAAGATCTATTCGCTTAAGGATAAAAGAAAGAAGGAGGTGAAGAGAGTTGGGAGTAAGGTTCTCTCTTGAGGTAGAAGAGAAAGAAAGAGTTTGGGTCTTTATATTGGTTATTAGATATTTTAGAAACCTGAATTCTAGTTAGGTTTAGATTGCTTAATTTAGTAATTAGGAATAGGATGTGAGTTTGAATTGGAATTTGAATTATGATTATATATTTAGATTAGATTATAGATTTGGATTAGGAGTTATTAAGGTCATGATTTTAAAAATAAGATTTGGATTAGGATTAGGATTAGGATTGAGTTTTTGGCTAATGAGTAAGGATCACAATGGTACTGAGTTATAGGTTATATTTGGACTTTAGTTAAAGAAATAAGTAATATGAATAATAAGAAAATAGAGAGTGAGCTCACGGGCTTAGTTTTTCGGCTTAAAGAAAAATAGAAAAAGATGAAAATAAGGAAGTAGGCTTCGCTCATATGGGCTTAAGCATAAAGAAGAAAAGAAAGGAAAATGGGTTGAGTTTTTTAGCTTGGAATGAAAATAATAATACTACCCATTGATAATAATTTAAAATAACTAAATATAAGGAATAAGAGTTTACAAGTCATAAACAATAATAATACTAATAATGATACTAAATCAAGTTAATTAATAATAATAAGATAATAGGTAGAATCAGGTAAATTTTTAAAAATAATAATATGATATTATTACATAGGGGATATTACAAATATCAATGTTATCAATACCCTCCTGATCTTTGTGCTTGGCATTATAGTATTAAGCCCACTCAGATTTCTCCGTAGAGTATGGTGGGATCCAATTCGGTTAAAGAAGATAAAGGAGACACAAGGAATATGAGGCCCTCCATCTAAGTTCCTCTATGGCAATGCAAAAGAAGCCGCAGCAATGGTCAAAGAATCCATGAGCAAGCAATGGAGTTGTCGCACGACATAACACCAAGGGTCCAGCCATACCTTCATGCTTGGATCAAAGCATATGGTAAGAACCTCTTCAAATATCTCAAATTAAGCAAGCTGTTATAGAACATATTTTTTCAAGGAACCCAGTATATCAGAGCAGCAACATCATGAATCAGAGAGTCTAGATTTTGAACTCAGTACTAACTGAATAAATTTTATGTAAAACTCTCGAGTTTCTAAACAGCTCGAGTTTCTAAAACAGTAAAAAGGAAATTCACAAGCAATAAATCTGACAACTCAAGAGGCATATATCTACCATGATCCAAGGGGATCTATCTCAGTTTCCTCATGCATGAACCATTTAGTTAAAATTTTGATTTCTCAAATTCAACGATACATAATACCAAATCAAGTGGGTTAATTGTCATAGGAAGGAACCTTGATGGGGACATCTAATGGCTAGTTTGTTTTAGTTGGTTATGCAGTTGGTTTATTTTATCTTAGTTTGTTTTAGTTGGTTATGTAGTTGGGTTATTTTATCTTTGTTTATTTAGTTGGTTATGTATTTGAGTTATTTTATCTTTAATTTATTTTAATTGGTTAGTGTAATTAGTTTATTTTATCTTGTTTCCACACTGGTTGTGGTGGAAGTTCTAATGTGATGTAAGCCTATAAAAGACAAAAAAAACTGCTTTGGAGATTCTCAGTTGATGATTAATGAAAAATAATTGCTTAAACTTTTGTGTAGCCAGTGAGATTTTGGGTGGATGCCCAAGGGAGAGTCACAATAATTTTTTTAGGTTACAAATTCTATATTGAAATTTCTTAGTGTTTGTTCCCAATTATCCCCTTCTTTATTCGTCCCCCATCATTTTGGTATCAGAGTGCAAATCTTGATTCCTTCACCATATTTCAAAACCTAACTTTCTCCACTACAATCCCAAAACCCTATCTTCATCTTTCTCCCATCCAAAACTAGGTCATAAAAAGTGAAGAGAAAAGAATCAAAAAAAAAAAAAAGAAAAAGAAAAAAAATCCCATTGAAAATAATCAAAAAAAAATTACAAATCTACATTGTTCATCCCTCTTCTTCAACCTCCCGCCATCACCACAACCACGCCCACCGTCTGCCAGCCCTATATCCACGCCATTGTGCCTCTGCCACCTCCACCTCACCGCCCCGACCTCGCCATCAATCTCTTTCCCTCTCTGTCGACAATACCATCCATTACAACGACGACTGCCGCCTCAACTTCATCGTGTCGCTCTGGTTGCTCGAGATCCACCAGATCTGAGCTGGCGCCTCAACTTCCTCGCCTTCATCATCAACACCACCCACCTCCTTCATCATCGTCGTGCAAACACCACACGACGAACCAGATCCTCCGCATCCACGCATCCATAGTATCCACGCATCAACCGCCCTCTCTCGTTCCTTTCGTGCAGTCGTCATCTTCACCTGACAATTGACTTCTCTTTAACTCCGCCGCCACCAGAGTCATGTCCGTTGTCGTGATCTCCTTGCCTGAGATTTTCACCAGAGATTTTGTCAGCGTTATCTGCTCTGTCGCCGCCTTTCATCTCCTCTGCAAGAGATTACCAAAGGAGAAGAAATTTTGGATTGTGGTTTGGTTTTTTCAAAACCCGATAATATATTGGGTTTAAGTCAAGCGGGTTCATCCATCTTGATTCAGACCCGACCCAATTAATTTAATCCACATTCGGGTTATCTTCATAGCTCAAACCCAACCCGAGCCTGATCCGTTTCATTGAATCAGACCAGCCAACTCAGCCTGATTGAACTAGAGCTGACTCAGTGAATCCACTCGGCGAGTCAACTCACAAATCTGACTCAATGAGTCTGACTAGCTAGCCGCAGCACAACATCAATGCAGAGCCCGTTTCTCGCTCATTCAGATGAGGGAGATCTCTAGAAAATCTCAACTTAGGATTTATCTCCCAAGATAGGGTTAGAGAATCTCTCCCATAGGCATCTCACCCGATGCATACCGGCTACTAAAAAATGCTCAAGCAGTAATTTTCGTCATCAATCATTAAACTCTTATTCAATGGCAGTCTTATCCTTTTATAGGCTTACATTCAAGAATATTTTTCACCACAACCAATGTGAGGCTAAAAATAAAACTAAAAATAGACTAAATAAACTAACTACTAAACCGACTAAATAAACTAAGTAAATCCACTTGATGTCCCCATCATTCCTCGGGATTCGAGAAAACTCAATCTTGTCGAGTGCAGATCTTGAGTCTAAATCGGGCCATGGAGGCGGTCAGGGAATCAATATTGATGTGTCATGCCTGAGCCACGGTGGTGGAGGTGAAGTCGGCTTCCTGACAGATCTACTATAAAGGATGGCAGCTCGAGCAATCCACATGTAGCAGATAGAGGCACATTTTTCTCCATGAGAATCGAATCTATTGTACTTCACACCATGAATAGCGTGATCTCCTGTGACCCTGTCTCCTATAAAAAGATCTGCAAAGGATCGTATAAGTCAGACGATTTCATGGTCACTGGAACCCTCACAGCTGGCGTAGATGACACTAGCTCCATAGTATATTTCGCTTAAAGATCTGCTAAAGTCTCAGCAAGAGTCTCTTTTATCTCTGGCTCTGGTTCGAACTCATCAACAACTGCTAGCTTCTGGCTCTGGCCCTTGCTTACTTGTATTATCTGGTTCTCCTCGGGCTTCAATTTAGCAACAACTTTTGTTCTTAGTTCCTCAAGAATGTCAGGCTCAATAAGAACTAGAGGCTCTAGATCTGTATCTATTTTTGCAGCCTGGCTTGCCACAAGTCTCTCTAAGTCCACCAGAAACTTAGTGCAAATATCAGTAATTGATTGGCTCTCGGGTTCAAGCTCTTGCTCAACATTTGGCTCTTTACAATCTACCTCAGATGCATAAAGTAGGTGTGGAGCATACAGTCTATGAAGATGATCTTGTAAGACAAACCAATAGTGATCGTCAGTATGGTTTGAAATACACCTAGAGGGGGGGTGAATAGGTGTAATTGCTAATCTAATGAAACTAAATGCAAACTAAGTGCGCTAAATGCGGAAGCTAATGCAAATTATGCACAAACTAATACAATACAACAAGTGTAGCCGAATTCCCCTTGCGAGGCTCTGGACTAACTCCTCTTGATTCCCTTGATATGGGTTGAGGCGCTATGTGAAGCTCTTGTTGGATGAGTACAAGTAGGGCAAACACACACAAGCAATCCAAGCAATGTATACACACACAATTAAGCCAAGCATACAAAGTTATGGCAATATAAAGGAAATGCAAGGCAACACAAGCAAGTTATATAATAAGAATGCTATGAAAGACTAATGCTTGTATGAAATGAAATGATGCTTGCACAAATTAAAGAGATAGAGTTGAGAGAAATTGGATCAAACGCAAAGACCAAGATGTGTTTCGAGGTTCGAGCCCTTAGCTCTACATCCCCGCCTACACCACCGTGTAGGATTTCCCAATCCACTATAGGAGTACCAAACTCCTCTCTCAACCTTACAAAGCCACCGAGGCTATACAACCACAATCCACCTCTACCGAAGAGGGATACGGCCCGTAGCCAAATACAACAACCACCTCTACCTAAGAGGCTCACAAACCAATCACAATACCACTCCGATCACCTCTACCGAAGAGGGATTCACAAAAGCAAGGAGGGTTTACAACAAGTGGTTCCACAACCACAAACTTCTCTTTTCTTTCTTTTTCTCTTTTCTTTTTCCACACAAAACAAAGATCCTAATAACTTAGGATAGAAGATATAGCTCAAGTGGAAACTAGGTGTTTTTGGAAAACAAGCAACAAAGAAAACACTTGGGAAATTCTTGTAAAAGATGGAGAATGAAAACCAATACAAATATCCCAAATTCCTATTTCTTTGATTTTCCAAAAACCCAAAACAATAAAGATTAGAAGTTTAAAGCACAAAAACTCTTTTTAAAACTCTTTTAAACTCTACTGAAAACCAGAATTTTTCCTCTTAAAAAACCTTAGCCAAAATCCCAAAGGAATGGGGTTTATATAGGCCAAAACAGAAAACTAGCCGTTAGGCTGATGTGGCAATTCTGACAGCCACCGGTCGACCGGCCCGGTCGACCGCCAACGGTCAGAAAAGTGACCGTTGGGCACTACCGGTCGACCGGCCGGTCGACCGAAAACTTCCAGAGAGCAGAACTCTCACATCGGTCGACCGACCCGGTCGACCGGATCTGTGCCTAACAGACGTGCACGTCTGTGCACGTCGGTCGACCGGGTCGGTCGACCGGCCCCTTGGTGCGGTCGACCGACACGGTCGACCGACCAGCCTGTCAGCACAAATCAAGGTCAGAATTTTTGGAAAAAATATTTTATAAAAATCTTTTATCTTTTCTGAAAATTCCATAAAAATTGTTTTGTCATTTTATATTGAAACATAAACCTGTGATAAAAATTTCAAGACAATATATCAACATATCAATTAATTTTTGTGTCTTGCAAATTTTATCAAAAACAAATCCTATATTTTGTCAAACTTGATTTTTCCAAAACATGAATAGGATAGTCAAAATAAGTTTGTTTACCAAGTTAAAGCATGTATGTATAAATAGAAAACATCTGCTATACATATAACATATGTAAACTTGTTTTGATCTATTATTCATGAAAATCAAATACCAAATCATAAAACGTGTGTGTTTTGTGCACTTGAGCATATCAACTAAACTAAGCTTTACACATGGATCTAAAACTCATAATCTAAACTAGATACCTAAGTCTTCTTGATGATCTTCATCTTCAAGTAGACTTGCTCCAAAACTCTGTGATTCTCCAAGTGCAAAGGTATGATCTTTAAGCTTTGGCACCGGAATCATCATGATAAGCTTCTAAACATCTTGTTGAAGCTAATCACAAACTAATATCCTGTTAATGATCTGAAACTTAGAAACACAAGAATATTAGTAATCATAACTACATGAGTGTTGATCATCATCAAAACTAGAGTGGAAGGCCATTGGGCCAACAATCTCCCCTTTTGATGATGACAAAAACTCATGGAGTTATATATGCATGGATTAAAGTTAAGCTTCAAAGAAGGCTCCCCCTTAACTCATGCATATCAAATAAGCAATAGATATTCAATGAAGCACATAAATATGTATGCAAATGAATGCATGTAAAACAAAACAAATCTTTTATTTCTTGTGATGCATGAGTAAAAGCACAAGTCAAAATCTCAAAATCTTTCTCTCCCTTAAGGAAATCATGCATATAACTCAAATACTTTTGCATATATAAAAAACAAAACTCAAATTCTTCTCCCCCTTTTGTCAATCATCAACAAAGGGGTGAATAATCAAAAAACCATAAATAAAATGAGGGGTAAAAATCTTACTTCCCCTTTTGTCAACCAAAACAATACAAACAAAGTTCTCCCCCTTTTGTCTAAAACAAAAAAAAAAAACAAAGTCAATAAGGGGTGACTTTAAAAACGTGATATCAATTGAAAATATGTCAATGAAGCATCTTGATACCAATAAACAAAAATCAATAAATGTTTATGCTATATACATTCATGAAGAGGAAGACGCTAAGTTAGCTTCCCTACACATATGCATTACATGAAGAAGGGATGACAAGCCCCAATTCACATAACACATATTATGTAATGCATAAGAGGAGATGTGAAGCTCCCCCTACACATGTATATCATATAAAGAAGAGTTGTCAAGCTCCTCAATTTATAATATACTCAACATGAATCTATATGTAAGAGAGATGTTAAGCTCTCCTTGCATATAGGAAATACAAATCAAAACTTTGAATATTTTCTTTAAACAAAATTTTGGCAATACCAATGTAATTAAACATAAGTCTTGAATTCTTAAACATGAATCTTGAAACCAAAGCAAATTTGAATTTCTTAAATATGATACCAATTGTAAATATTTTACCAATTGAAAAGATTTTACATAGAAACATTGATACCAATTGTAAGAATTGTTCATTTTGAAAATATATAAACAAATTTTATGTTGATATCATATGTTCAAAATAACAACTTTTGATCATAAAGAGTGGGAGTACAAATACCAATTAAAATACAAAATCAAATTTTCTCCCCCTTTATGAAATACAAACTAAAATCATGCATAGTCTTGATACCAATTTAAAAGTAGTCAATTGAAACAAATTGAAACTCAAGCACTAGCATAAACAATTATTTGTGCTCTAAGATATAGGAATATAGTAGGCACAAATAAAACAAGTATATGTGTATGAAATGGAATGAGTATCAATCACCAATGGATGATACCAAATGAAAACATACATACACAATAAACATATGAGTATACAAAAGGTCAAAATGATACCAATTGAAAGAGTTCAATGATACCAATTGACATAACAATAAGCTCAAGTGTATACATCATATTATCTACCACCCAATCATAATTCAAGTTTTAAAGATTTTCAATTTAGGGCATACATGAACATGATCTCCCATCCTACCGCCCTTAGATGGTAGGGGTTTTCAAAAATAGATTGAAAATATGGTTTGTTTGAAAATCTCTACCAAAATGAAGAACACCGCAACTAGTTAAATGGAAAACTTGTTAACTAGTACGAAGTCCTTCAAGTAAGGAATAAAACAAAGTTATTTTTCATAAAGCATGAAAATCACATGATAATCATCACTCTAATCAATAAAGCATAACTCATGAGAAACAAAACATGAGCAATAGATATGAGTGTACAAATAATATGTGAAGATCAAAATCATGAAAAATATTTCATTAAGCTCAATTATTCCTTAAAACATAATTCTATCAAAAAAAACATGAAAAATCATATAAAACTACTTATTTAATCTTCAAGGCATATGTATGTCTAATGCAAGCTAACATATACATACATATCCAAAACTCAACGAGTCCACTAAGAGTAGATGCATGAAAACACGTGGCTCAAAAAGGATGTATATGTATAAGATTAGTTTGAACTAGATAGACATATACATAAAGTTAAACATATAATCTTAAAACACGAAAAGCCAAATTTTCATTTCAAGGTATATGTATGTATTGTCAACACAATAAGTATACATACATATCCCTAAACACAATGAGTCCATAAGTAGATTTGCATGTAAAGCAAATGACTCAAGGGGTATACATGTATATCTTAATGTTTGGCAAAATGCACATATACATGAAATGGAAACTCATATTCATCAAAACAAATTCAAAAATGGGAATACAAGTTTAAAATGTATGAATCATCAAAACTAGACTATACTAGCACATCTAATGGGTTCAAATAAGCGTTCAAGCTCAACATATATATTTATTTTTACCCACTCTATGTACAATATATAACTAGTCTTAATGAAAACTAACATCTAAAATGTAATCAAGTCATGAAGCATCAAAACAAACACGAAACCATATTTAACTAAAACACACAAAACACATACTTCATAAATTTAAATGAACATGATCTAAAAACATGACAATGGGCATAACAAGTAAGAATGAGCAAATCACCAAAACTAGCTTATACGTGTGCATATAGTGAATACAAATGAGCATGAAGTTCAATTACATAAGAAACAAATGTAGCTCACTATTTGTACATGTATAACACAAGTTTTAATAAAATCTACATTCAAACATGTTATTACCACAAGAAGCATCAAAGCATGATAAAAGAACATCATGATAAAACTAAAACATGATTAATATGCAAATTTACATGTATTAGATTCATGATGTACATTATAGCTAAACAAACGGTGAGAACACTAAATATGAATCTAATAAGCATGTGTGTCTCAAATACTATACATGTATGTCATGGATCTAATAATCATGGAATTTACACACTAATCCAAAGACATCAAAAATATGCTTAAACAAATGAGACATGCTATAAATAATGAATCATAAAAGCATGTAAACAAATAATATGAGAGTTAGAGATTTATACCAAAACCGATGAGGGCACTTCTCTAATTCTCCAAAATAAGGTGGTCCTCCCACCAACTCTTCCCTTGAAAGAGATGCATCCAATATATTTCCTTTAAGTCCGGAACGCATCACTCCAAGGTGTCATCACTCTCACGTCATGTGAGAGCCCACACCTACATCATAAACAATAGGAGGGGTGGTCTTTGGTACCCATCTCTTATTGGGTCCATGGGGGTTAGTCTCATTTCTAACCCAAACAAATTTCTTTGCTAAATTCTCAACATGTAAACGATCATAGCAAAATTTAGCAAGATGGCCTTTTCGACCACAATGTGTACATGTGTACACATGAGCATACATGGTGTGATGGTGTTCGTGAGGAGCATGTGTATGCCGTGGAGGATGTGCATGCATAGAAGATGGAACTTGTTTCTTTCGAACCAAGGTTTCCAACCGTGAGTGGTTCATGGCACATTGGCTCATAGTGGAGCCTAAACATTCTACCTTCTTCTTTAACATACAAATATCATCATTGATTTTAGAAGAAGTGGAGCATGCAATAGGTGAAGTGTGTGATACTACCCTAGCATGGCAAACATGAGAAGACATATCATTTTTCAAAGAATTATTCTTATTCAAACAAATTTCTAATTCTTTCGAAATGAACTCAATTTCTCTTTTCAACGAATCATTTCTTTTTAAAACAAATTCAACTTTTGAAGTTAACGTTTCATTTTTCTTCAAAAAGAACATGGCAATCATTTTATTTTTCAAAAAGTTATTTTCTTTAAGTGCAAGATCAAGTTGAGATTTCAATGAGTCCCTTTCATTAGAAACCTCCTCTTTCTCTTGCAAAACAATGTCAAGTCTAGAATGCAAACAAATATTTTCTTTTCAATTTTTAGACTTTTCTTTTTCAAAATCTTATATTTTTCTATTAATTTTCACAAACAATAGATAGTTCTTCATTTAAGGCATGGGGATCAACAATATCATCACATGAAGAACTAGCATCATCACTATCTAAGTGGGTTTCCGATTGTACCTCAAGGGAGTCATTCCCTTGGACCATGTAGCATTGAGATTCGGACTCTCCACTAGATTCCTCTTCCCTTTGGATTTGTGCTTGAAGCTCGGAGGTGGTGGTTGTAGTTGACAATAGATTCCACACTGCAAAAGCGGAATCAATATTAGAAACACGCATAAGATAATCTTTAGGTAAAGTGCTTCTAATAGCCTCAAGGCTTGTGCATTGGCCCCTATATGATTGCAATCACTAAGGAAGGATTCCTTGGTAATAGCAAGATAAATTTTATGACCTAGGGTTTGTAAATAAACAGTCATCCTAATCTTCCAAACATGAATGTTGGAAGGGTCATACATAGGTGGGGTCATGAAGTCCATGGTATAAACTAAATGTGTGCAAACAAGCAAATGCAAAAGAGATTAGCAAGCAAATGGATCACTCCTAGGAGGTTAAGCCTAATATCAGAAGCACTAGCTCTGATACCAATTGAAATACACCTAGAGGGGGGTGAATAGGTGTAATTGCTAATCTAATGAAACTAAATGCAAACTAAGTGCGCTAAATGCGGAAGCTAATGTAAATTATGCACAAACTAATACAATACAACAAGTGTAGCCGAATCCCCTTGCGAGGCTCTGGACTAACTCCTCTTGATTCCCTTGATATGGGTTGAGGCGCTATGTGAAGCTCTTGTTGGATGAGTACAAGTAGGGCAAACACACACAAGCAATCCAAGCAATGTATACACACACAATTAAGCCAAGCATACAAAGTTATGGCAATATAAAGGAAATGCAAGGCAACACAAGCAAGTTATATAATAAGAATGCTATGAAAGACTAATGCTTGTATGAAATGAAATGATGCTTGCACAAATTAAAGAGATAGAGTTGAGAGAAATTGGATCAAACGCAAAGACCAAGATGTGTTTCGAGGTTCGAGCCCTTAGCTCTACATCCCCGCCTACACCACCGTGTAGGATTTCCCAATCCACTATAGGAGTACCAAACTCCTCTCTCAACCTTACAAAGCCACCGAGGCTATACAACCACAATCCACCTCTACCGAAGAGGGATACGGCCCGTAGCCAAATACAACAACCACCTCTACCTAAGAGGCTCACAAACCAATCACAATACCACTCCGATCACCTCTACCGAAGAGGGATTCACAAAAGCAAGGAGGGTTTACAACAAGTGGTTCCACAACCACAAACTTCTCTTTTCTTTCTTTTTCTCTTTCTTTTTCCACACAAAATAAAGATCCTAATAACTTAGGATAGAAGATATAGCTCAAGTGGAAACTAGGTGTTTTTGGAAAACAAGCAACAAAGAAAACACTTGGGAAATTCTTGTAAAAGATGGAGAATGAAAACCAATACAAATATCCCAAATTCCTATTTCTTTGATTTTTCAAAAACCCAAAACAATAAAGATTAGAAGTTTAAAGCACAAAAACTCTTTTAAAACTCTTTTAAACTCTACTGAAAACCAGAATTTTTCCTCTTAAAAACCTTAGCCAAAATCCCAAAGGAATGGGGTTTATATAGGCCAAAACAGAAAACTAGCCGTTAGGCTGATGTGGCAATTCTGACAGCCACCGGTCGACCGGCCCGGTCGACCGCCAACGGTCAGAAAAGTGACCGTTGGGCACTACCGGTCGACCGGCCCGGTCGACCGAAAACTTCCAGAGAGCAGAACTCTCACCGGTCGACCGACCCGGTCGACCGGATCTGTGCCTAACAGACGTGCACGTCTGCACGTCGGTCGACCGGGTCGGTCGACCGGCCCCTTGGTGCGGTCGACCGACACGGTCGACCGACCAGCCTGTCAGCACAAATCAAGGTCAGAATTTTTGGAAAAAATATTTTATAAAAATCTTTATCTTTTCTGAAAATTCCATAAAAATTGTTTTGTCATTTTATATTGAAACATAAACCTGTGATAAAAATTTCAAGACAATATATCAACATATCAATTAATTTTTGTGTCTTGCAAATTTTATCAAAAACAAATCCTGTATTTTTGTCAAACTTGATTTTTCCAAAACATGAATAGGATAGTCAAAATAAGTTTGTTTACCAAGTTAAAGCATGTATGTATAAATAGAAAACATCTGCTATACATATAACATATGTAAACTTGTTTTGATCTATTATTCATGAAAATCAAATACCAAATCATAAAACGTGTGTGTTTTGTGCACTTGAGCATATCAACTAAACTAAGCTTTACACATGGATCTAAAACTCATAATCTAAAACTAGATACCTAAGTCTTCTTGATGATCTTCATCTTCAAGTAGACTTGCTCCAAAACTCCGTGATTCTCCAAGTGCAAAGGTATGATCTTTAAGCTTTGGCACCGGAATCATCATGATAAGCTTCTAAACATCTTGTTGAAGCTAATCACCAACTAATATCCTGTTAATGATCTGAAACTTAGAAACACAAGAATATTAGTAATCATAACTACATGAGTGTTGATCATCATCAAAACTAGAGTGGAAGGCCATTGGGCCAACATGGTTGTCTTTCTACCATCAATAAGTCTATCCAACCAGCCTCATTTGGGCATAATAGTACTTCAAAATAACTGAAGAAATCTTCAAGATTGCTTTCCACTCCTCATAGCCAATATGATTATCAGAATCCCGAAAATATGGGAAGGACACATACAAATTCCATTCCACTTCTTTTTCATTAGCATTAGTATTTATATATTACTACAAAAGTAAAAACCATGGATAAAATTCAATATATAAAAATCAGAAGTTACCTAAAAATCTCAATGGCTCGAACTGGGCTCAAATCGGACTGGAAATGGGATCTGAAACGCTGATCTTCTGCTGCGAGAACAGTACTGACACCAAAACACGGGCATATGAGGTCAAATCTGCTATCCAATTGCTGTGAGAGAGTCCCTATAATTTTTTTAGGTTATAATTCTAAGTTGAGACTTTCTAGTGTTTGGTCCCGATTATCCCCCTTCTTTGTTTGTCTCCCATCAAACCTGCTCAAATGGCATCGTCCATTGTCGCAGTTATTTATACCCGAACCCGAGTTGATAAAATAGGTATTAAACAGCCGAGAAGGAGCTTACAAAAAAGCGCCTGCAAATAGATACACACAAAATCTGCTTGGGAGATGGGCTGGTAACAACTGAAGGCAAGAAGTGGGTCAGGCAGCGCAAATTGGCCAACCATGCCTTCGGTGCTGAGAACTTGAAGAAATGAGCTATTTGCCTGGTAATACTTTCTAATTTAAAAAGAAAAGTTCTGGCACATCCATTATTCATGAAATTGTTGATGTTGATATGTCTTTAATGAATAAACTAAATCATAATCTTAGCCACCCTATGAAATCTCTAGCCACCCTAAAAGTCATCAATAGCCACCCTATGAAGATGTAGGGTGAAGTGATGAAGGGGTTGGAAGTTTTGCCTAAATAGGCACACATTGCATGAGATTTTAAGGAGCAAGGAAGTAAAAAGAGAGAGTTGTCAAATATTGTATTGTTCTCTCCTTTATCTTGCCATTTATCTTCCTTTTGTTAAGCTCTAGTGAGTTGAGTTTCATTGGGTTTGGGTGAGTGAGATTTGAGTTATAATCTCTTGTATTCTCCCCTTTGATTAGTGGATTCCTCTTGATGTCTTCTCCATGAATGTAGGTCACATTGATCGAACCACGTTAAACACTAGTGCGCTGTTCTCTTTGTTTCTATTAGCTTATATTGCTATCTGTCTTTCTCTCTATACTTGCCATCTCTTTCATTAGAAGCCCACTACACAACAAACTGGTATCAGAGCAGTGTTATCTTCTTGTGAGTTTCGAGATGGCTTCGACAAAGTACAAAGTAGAGAAATTTGACGAGAGAAATAGCTTCAGTTTGTGGAGAGTCAAAATGCGGGCTCTCTTGGTGCAACAAGGCTTATTGAAAGTCTTATCTGGTAAGGGCAAGTTGCCGGAATCCATGTCTGAGGACGAAAAAGAAGAACTCGAGATGAAGGCACATAGTGCCATACAACTTTGTCTAGCCGATAAAGTTTTGCGGGAGGTTGCCGATAAAGATACCGCCACCAGTTTGTGGCTCAAATTAGAGAGCTTGTATATGATAAAATCCCAGACCAACAAGCTTTACTTGAAGCAGCGCCTCTTCACCCTTCGCATGAAGGAAGGTACGCCAATTAAAGACTACTTAGATGAGCTCAATAAAATTCTCATAGATTTAAAAAATATTGATGTTAGAATAGATGAAGAAGATCAGGCTCTCATCTTATTATGCTCATTACCTCCTTCCTTTGAAAATTTTGTTAATAGTATGCTCTATGGTAGAGATACACTCTCTTTAGAAGATGTCAAATCAGCTTTACATTCTAAGAAGTTAAGACAAATGTTGTCAGTTGTAAGAAGTGAGGATCAAGCTGAAGGGTTGTTCGTCTGTGATCGTACAGAGAATGGTCAAGAAAATCTTGAGAAAAATCTAGATCTAAATCTAAGTTAAGAAAAAATGTTAAGTGTCACTATTGTCATAAGTTTGGACACTATAAAAAAGATTATTTTAAGCTCAAAGAAAAAGAAGATGTAAGGAGAAAATCTCAAAATGAGAAATCTTCAGTTGTTAGTGTTGCAGCCTCCACATCACATGAGGTTCTTTCAATTACTGTCCTTGATGCCCGTTCAAGAGATGAGTAGGTTCTTGATTCAAATTGTCTTATCACATATATCCTCACAGGGACTGGTTTGTGACTTACCAACCAATTGATGGTGGTAATGTCTTAATGGAAAATAACATGCCTTGTAAAACAATTGGTATTGGGTCAATCAAGATTAGAATGCATGACGGTATTGTAAGGACGTTGAGTAATGTTCGACATGTGCTGGATTTGAAGAAAAATTTAATTTCTTTGGCACTCTTGACTTCAACGGCTATAAGTTTTCAGCTGAAGGTGGAGTTTTGAGAGTTAGCAAAGGCTCTCTTGTTGTGATGAAGGAAAGAAGATAGATACCATTTATATTCTTAAGGTAGCACAGTGACAGGTGATGTCGCTGTGTCAATGTTAGAAGACTCAGACTTAGATACCACTTGTTTGTGGCATATACGGTTAGGGCATATGAGTGAGAGAGGACTACATGTGTTGAGTAAGCAAGGTTTGCTT
>JAVJIF010019509.1:0-87582 GCA_038442645.1 Agave tequilana | reverse complement strand
AGGAGAGAAGGTAAGATTATGTTTGTCAAGTGACAAGTCAAGTAATACTAATACATGAGTATGTTTAGAGGACAAGGTTCCTATTCAAGAAAGAAGTCAATAAGACTAACAGCTAAAGTTAGTCGACTAGGGTCAAGGGAGTAGTCGACTAGGGGTTCCAAGTCGACTATGAAATTAGGATAAGTCGACTAGGGCGAGAGTTGGTGTTTTTGGTTCAAGGAAAATTAGTCGACTAGGGGTCAAAATGTAGTCGACTAGGGGGGTCTAGTCGACTGGTAAAATGGCTTAGTCGACTAAAACTGTGAAAATCAGAAAGCTACGTTTCAACTAAAGTGGGTTAGTCGACTAGGTTCTAGGTTAAGTCGACTAATCCTGGGCAAACAGGATACAGAACAGATTTCTAGGGTTGGGTTTGATGGCTAAATAAACAAGGGTTTAAAGACATATGTGAACATGATATGAAAACATAAGTACACTAAGAATAAATCAAGCCTAAGTGATGAGAACACTCACCAAAATTAGTACAAGTTGATGGTGGTAGTGTTGGAACTTGATGTTGAAGAAGGTGGAACTTGATGGAGTTGTTGAAGTTGTTGGAGTTGTGATGGTTCCCATGAAGATGGAAGAGGAAGAGGATGAAGCTAAGTTGGAGAAGTGGTGGTGGTTGCCTTGTGGAGATGAAGGAGATGGAGGAGGTGGTGAAAGCTAGGGTTTGGCTTTTGGTGAAGAGAAAATGAGAAGAAAGGGATTGAAATGAAAAGGAAATGTATATATAGGATTTGATTTTGTAAAGGGAGTTGCAATTAAATAAAAGAGAGGGACTTAAATTGCAAAGCGGGGATGATGAGGTGTTCTCCTTGGCCAATAGGGGCTGCCATGTGAGGGGTGAGGTGGAGATATGTGTGGTGGAGATTGGTGGAAAATGTTGTGGATAAAAATGGAAGCTTAGGGAGAAGAAAAGAATAAAGGAAAAGGGAAAAATGAAAGAAAAGAAATTATAATGAGAAGATATTTTGGAGAAGATATTTTTTGGTGGAGAAGATATTTTCTTGGAATCAGAATGTGAAAATACTGGAAGGACAGATACCGGGATTGAGTCGTGGATACGAAATCTTTCGGGAAAATACCGGATACGTCCCGAAATTAAGTATCTCGGAACGACCCGAAATAAACATCAAAAATCCACAATATTATATTAAGAATAATAGTGAAATCCTTTTTAAGAAATACTTTATAGTTTAAAGATAAAAATCCTGGAATCAGTTTACCTACCGACTCCGAAGAATTTTCATAAAATCATAAAATCCTCAGAAAAAGTATTTAAGTAAGAAATGTGATTCTAAGAATTAAAGTCTAAAGGACCATCTAGAAATTCCTAGCTGTGTGTGAATTAAAATTCCTGGAATCGGTCAGCGGCACTGGCCGACACCGGTTTTGAAGAAATTCATTTTAATTCAGGAAAAATCTAGAAAATCATAGAAAATCTAATATATTGGAAAATAATATTTGAGACTGAAAAACGGTCAAATCTGATTACCAGAATATCCAAATCGAGTATACTTTAGGTCGGGCCCTCGGTTCAGACTAGGGCTGACTCCAAGACCACGAATCCAAATCCAAGACAAAACAATCATATAAGGAATTCATAATACAGTATAAATACAGGAAAAAAATCGAAAAAATACGACTGAAAATCGAATACGCAACTAAGTACGTATTCCGGGAACGGGGGTATTACAGAAATTAAGTTGCTTAATAGCCCATAGGGCTCGGTGTTCTAACTGATAGGCAGATGACAGACTTTTTCAAATACAGTTCTATGAAGACATCCACAGGATGGTCTTAAAAGTAGTTCGAAAAGCCCATAACGCATCGTTCAGCTTAATGACCATTCTTTTTGGTTTTGTCCTACGTTTTTTTCAAAATGAGCTTGATTTACCGATTGGTCACTTCAACTTGCCCATTTGTTTGGGGATGATACAGAGTGGATAACTTGTGAGTGATGGAGTATTTCTGCATCAGAGCTTCAAAAATCCTTTTGCAGAATTGTGGCCATTATCACTAATTATAGCTCAGGGGGTACCAAAACGATGAGAAGATGTTTTCCTTGAGAAATTTGATAACCATTTTGTTGTCATCGTTCTTAGTAGGCACAGCTTCTACCCATTTTGAGACGTAATCCACTGCAACCAAGATAAATTGGTTGTCAAAGGAATTGAGAATGGTCCCATGAAGTCAATGCCCCAAACATTAAAAATTTCGACTCTTCGAGAATCGGGTTCAGTGGCATCATGTCTCGTCTTGAATCTTCCCAGTCTTTTGACAATTCTCACATGACTTATAAAAATGGAAGAGTCTTTGAACAAAGTGGGCCAGTAAAACCCACTTTGTAAAACTTTCTCTGCAGTTTTGCGGGGACTGACGTGTCCTCCGCATGCAAGTTCATGGCAGAAACTGAGCACGCTCTCTGTTCTTCTTCAGGTATACATCGTCAAATAATTTGGTCAGGATAATACTTAAAGAGATACAGTTCTCCTAGAAGAGTACCGTACTTGGGCAAAGCAGCGATACTGGTCTTGCTTTGTCCATTAGCGGGTAATTATCTGGTGACCAGATAGTTAACTATGTCCGCATACATGGTTCTTTAAAAATGGCAAGGAGGTGCTCATATGGGAAATCCTCAATGATCGGAGCTTGTACTATGGGTGCATTAGGAATTCTTGACAGACGATCATCCATCACATTTTCTACACATCTTATCACGGATTTTCAAGTCAAATTCTTGAAGTAGAAGGATCCACCGAATCAGTCAGGCTTTAGCTCCTTCTTGGTCATGAGGTGCTAAACTGAGTGATCCGTGAAAATCACAGTATTAGATCCTTGTAAGTAGGGACAGATTTTCTAACGCAAAGACAACAAACGAAGAATTCGTTCTCAGTTGTTTATAGTTCTGTTGGGCGTCATTCGGGGTCCTACTCGAGTAATAAATTACGTGCCACCTTATTGTCGATGCGCTGTTCTAGAACAACGCCTATAGCAAAATCAGAGGCATCGTATATAATTCAAATGGCTGTGCCCAATCAGGAGCCAAAATGATAGGCACAGATATAAGTCTTGCTTAAGCTTCTCCCAAGATTAAAACACCATCGTTAAAATCAAATGGCACGTCCTTTACGAGTAGGTTGGTTAAGGGTTCTAGCGATTTTGTGAAAAATTCTTAATAAACCGTCGATATAACCCAACATGCCTTAAAAAGGATCTGATATCCTTGATGCATTTGGGTGGTGGAAGCTTAGCGATAAGTTCTATTTTGCCTTGTCAACTTCGATTCCTCTCCATGAAATCTCATGGCTAAGACAATCCCCTGTCTCACCATGAAGTGACATTTTTCCTAATTCAGAGTTAAATTCTTTACTTGCATCTTTGAAGAACCAACTCTAGATGATAAAAACACTGATCAAATAAATCTCCCGTAGATGGAGAAGTCTATCTATAAAAATCTCTAGAAAATGTTCTCACATATCGGAGAAAAGACTGAGCATGCACCATTGGAATATCGCGGGAGCGGTGCACAATCCAAAGGGCATGCGTCGGTAAGCAAAGGTTCCGAATGGGCAAGTGAATATAGTTTTTTTTTGGTCTTCTGCAGTAATGGGGATCTGATTGTATCCCGGAGTATCCATCTAAGAGCAACAGTACTCATGTCCAGCCAAGCGTTCGAGATTTGGTCATGAAGGGTAGCAAGAAGTTGTCCTTACGAGTGGATGCATTCAATATTCTATAGTTAATATAAATACGAACTTTGGTAGGCAGTCTTGTTTGTACCAACTCTTGTGTTCGTTCTCTACCACCGTAAAACCAGCTTTCTTGGGGACAATATGAACTGGGCTAACCCATTGGCTATCAGAGATGGATAAATGATCCCATTGTCTAATAGTTTTAAAATTTACATTTTCACAGCATCTTGCATTAGTGGGTTAAGCCTACGCTGTGGGTCTCTCCTGGGAATTACTTCATCGTTTAATGAATTCTGTGTTACTATTGCTGGACTTATCCCACTTAATGTCTTTTATTGTCCATCCAATGTCTTCCCTATGTCTCTTTAAAATAGACATTAAGTTGTCCTCTTGTTGTCCAATCAAATGAGATGCATGATACTGGCAGGGTTTCTCTTCTGCCTACGTAGGCATACTTGAGGTGTTCAGGTAAAACTTTTAAACTATAGGGAGGGAGTTGATTCATTAGAAGGAAGATTTGGAATCTCGATCTAGGATGAGGTACACTTGGGCTTGATGCCCAGTCCACTGCTGAATTTATGATCTGGTCCAGATTGAAATCCTCAGACTTCAGATAAAACTCACTCTCTGTGTCCATTTCTATGCTCTCTTCATGCTCATTGGTCAAAGTTTTAATGGAATTAACTTCAAAAGTCTGATCCTTCATATCGCTGGGTTGCTTTCCTAGATTGAAAATATTGACCTCCTTTGTCATGTCTCTAAAAGTCAATCACATGGACCCTTTCTTATAGTTGATTATGGCATTAGCTGTAGTAAGAAATGGGCGCCCTAAGATGACAGTAGTTTTGAGACCGTAGATTTGACACAGGTTGGGTCTCAAGCACAATGAAGTCAATGGGGTAGATGAAATCCCCGACCCGGATGAGGACATCTATGATTTTTCCTTTGGGGATTTTCACAGATCGATCGGCTAACTAAATAGTGACTTGAGTTGGATGATTGGTCGCTAATGTTGCATATTTAGTATCATATTTTCATACTTATTATAGAATAAAATCTGCATTGTCCTAATTAAATGTTTAATTTATTTGCAGGCCCATTCCTTAAGGAGATGAAGAGAAATGAGCCAAAAGCCCACCAGAATTCTGAATTAAATCAGAATTAATTCGAGCTCTGTAAATCAGGAAAAAATCAAGAGGTTGAAAACCGGTTGAGAAGAATCCTCTCAGAATCGATCGGTTGAAGCAAAAAATCAAAGGCCATTTCGTCAAAATCCCAGACTCAAACGAAGAAACTAACTAAAGATAAAAGCAGAAGGGAAATCCAGCGAGACCCACCAATAGGGTGTGGCCACCTGGCCATACCCTGGCCGCGTAAACGCGGCCAAAGCCGCGTTTCCGCGGCTTGGTTGGGGAGTTAGGGGGAGCGTTTGCTCCCCCGATCTCCCTGGGATCCTCCTCGTGTGGGTTATGCCTATAAAAAGCCAGTACTTGCACTGAAAATGGGACGACCATGCAGAGATAGGATTTAGCCTAGTTTTCATTTCTTGTAGTTTGGGTTTTTCTTTCTTTTTTATGTATTTGTATGTAGCTAGGTTAGATGAAGATTCATGTAAGTAAGAGAGAGAGGCTAATGTTGAGAGTGACACCGATGTCCCTCCTCCTTTCTTCCATTGTTTCTGCAAGTAATAAAGGTAAATGTTTTTTGTTTTATGTTCATATTTCCTTTTGTTTCCTATTTCTCTTTCTACTTTACCTCTTTTGTTTTTGATGAGCTTGCAAGTGAATCCAGAAGTATAAGTATACAAAAGCCTTTGTGAGTGCCAACGATACTTCATGAAGACGTTCTCCTCCTCAAGATCCGTATCACTCATTCTTTCTTGCAAGGCTTGATGATATAATGCGAACAGGGACTGAGCTCGATCTTATGATCTATGCGTTGAACGCCTCCAAAGCAAGGTAGAACATGCAAAGGTTTCCAGGTAAGTCATCAATCAATTAGGTAATATTTCTTCAACCTTCTTTCTTTTCTTTTATTTCTTTAGTTCAGATCACCAACACCCACATCTTTCATCACTTCTTTCCCAATTCATTGGTACATAGTCATTTTCTGGTTCTCTCCACCTTCTCATTCTACCGTTTTCTTTCTAACTTTAACATAACTCTTTTTTTTTATTTTCATAACTTAAAACAAAGAAAACCTTCGTTTTTCTTCATAAAGATTTCAATACAAAACTTTGAACGCTTCCATCGCAAACCCTCCTTGTGGATCACGACCCGCTAGCCACTTTCTATAACGGTAAGAATTGAGCACTTGCACATCTTTATTCTAAATCTAAAATTCTGTATTTTATGTGCAGGTAAAGCTTCAATCATTGGACTCAGCTCGTCGAACCCAAGTTGCTGGTATACTGAGAGAGGTAGCAAGTTGATACTTGCTCCCAGGTCAAGAAGTGCTCGACTAATTTTTATTTGTTCTATGGTGCATAAAATTGTAGGACATTCGGGATCTTTGTATTTTACCGGAATAGGACCAGACAAAATTTCGCTTATGTTGGTTGCTAAGAATACTTTCTTGGGCACATTCATTTTTCTCTTCTTAGTACACATATCCTTTAGGAATTTAGCATATTATGGGACTTGTTGGATAGCATCAAGAAGAGCACGTTGAACCAACCTGATTAAACATCTCAATATATTTTTCATGTGCATATTTTTATTGTTGTTCCTAAATCTATTAGGAAAAGGTGCTACAGACTTGTGAACTTGATCAGTAGCTGTGTCTTTATCAGACGTTTGCGGAGTAGATTGAGAGGAGATAGCAGATGTGGAGGCAGGAGTAGGATCAATGTGGATAGAATTTTTCTACCGGTAGACCTGGTTGTCCACCTTCTTTCCTGATCTTGACTGTGTGAACAATATTGCATTGGTTGATCTGAGGATCCTGAACTTCATAAGATTGATTGGAATTCTTAGGGTTGACATGCGGCTGACTAGGTAAAGTACCCTTGGGTCTTTCATTTAGAGAGTTTGCTAATTGACTCATCTGTATTTCCAATCTAGCTATGGCCTATGAATGGTTGTTCAATGTCTGTCCTTGATTTTACATGAAGGCGGCTTGGGACTTCATGAATGTCTCCATACTCTCCTCCAATTTACTGAATTTTTCTCTAATGGTGAATTTTTGAAGGAGGAAGATGGAGCTTGACTAGAAAATTTGCTTGATGATTTGGATGGTGAAGATTGTTGGAGAAATTGGGCCTGGGAGAATTGTTTACCCCAAGAGAAATTCAGGTGATTTCTCCACCGGGATTGTAACTCTGCGAGTAAGGATTATGTTGCAGTCTTGAGTAGGCCGCATCATGTGTTCCGATGGTATTAATGAGTCTGGAAAACGGGACACTCTTTTGAAAACATGATTCAGTACCTGACAATATGAACAACCCCAGATTATAAATTGGTGGTGGGTGATTTGATTGACGTTGGCTGACTCTTTTGTTTCTAAAGTCTCTATTCCTCCATCAGAGTTGCGATCTTAGCTCCAGTAATTATAAATGATTCTAAGATAGGAGCCCCTTTTGAAGCTATAGGCTGTGAATTCCTTAGTTTTCTCACGGTTGGCTCCCATTGTAGGGTTTTCTCGACTAGATCTTCAAACAAATCCCAATCCTGGTCATCCTTTTGCTAGAACCCCCCGACACATGATTTCTAACAAGGTTTTTATTTGATAATCCAAACCATCATAGAGAATCTGGCACTGACGCATTTCTCTACACCGTGATGAGGGCACTGAGTTAAGAGATCTTTGGACACTCAAAGTATCTCCAGAATGGTTCGCTTTGTTCTTACCTAAACTACATGATATTCTTTCTGATGAGGGTAGTCTTGTGGATTGGGTAAATTTCTTCAAGAAGGCCTTGATGAATCATCCCACGTTGTGACTGAGTCCACAGTTAAGCTATACAACCATTTCATAGGTAGGTCCTTTTAGGGAAAAGGGAATGAAATGTAACCTAACGGCATCGCCCCTAACTGGGGAATGCGCATCATGAGGAATACTTCTTCAGATTCCCTAATAAAGAAGTATCATCCTCTGATTCTAAACCATGAAATTTCAAAAGAGTGTTGATGAATTGGGATTTCAACTCAAAGTTATTATCATTTGCCTCAGGAAGTTTTATACAAGATGACAGTGAAGTTCTAATTAGGTAAAACCTATCCTGTAGCGATGCCATCACTGATTCTAGATGCAGGGGCAGAGAAGTGTTTCTGGTTAATCTGGAAGTTATAAGATTTCTCAGCCACTCTTGCATGCAGCACACCCACAAACAACATATAAACAACAGAACAATCGAAAAAGAATAAAAAAACAAAAAGAGAAGAGAAACAACCACCCAACCTTAATCTAAGGTACCTGGACCTGGACGACTCCTAACCGGTCGATTCTCCAGGGTAGGTTGTTGCAGGAATTAGACCACAAGCTAATCAGCCAGGAAAGGGCAAAATTCGGTGGGAGATATCCGGGTGTGAGCCTTGGGCCTTAATTACGCCAAACCACGGAGCTTTCGAGGCTTAACCTCTTAATCCTCTTTCCTTAAATACCGATTTTGCAATAGTATAGTTCTGACAATTTTTACCCTCAGTTAATCTCTTAATGAGTCCGAGATATCCCTAGGGCCAACCTCTATAAACTTTTAATTAGGCTTGGGATTGTGAGTGCACTTGGAGATGATTTTTAGGCGAAGGAAGGGTGATAAAATCCTCACTTTATTGTTTATTTAGGTTTTGCCCTTTGTCACGGCCCGCTTCCCAAAATACGGAAATGAGTATGTGACGATGGCCAACAGATACTCATGAAGAGTGAAATCTCTTCTATGAGTATCTTAGGCTGTCAGTAACAAGCATGATAGCACACATATATGTATATACAACCAAGCGCAGGAATAAAATCACATATATGTAAAACTGAAATCATAAACAATATCATCCACTATATCTAAACAGGACAAGTCAAGAAAGAAAACTGAACTCACCGGAGAACAGTGGAACCAGAATATGATCTACGGACAACTCTCTATACCAGCTTTCTGATCTAAATACTGAAAAATAATATAAAGGTCCGTCAGAAGCGGACTAGCAAGAGCACACGAAGGAAAAAGAATGATAAAAAGAGAATATGAAAAATATAGTAACATTAAGTAGGACATAAGTATAATATGTTTGGCAGTATCGAGCACTGAAGGTAATAACAATAACATAAATAATCGAGAAGATAGATCATGTACAATAAGATCGTGCATGCATGGTGTGACATGTATATAATGAACATGAGACGTCCTGGACAAGTAACTGTCGTGCCACATAGTCACAAGATCATAAGAACTCGAGATCACAAGATAAAACATCATGGTAGGTCCAGGAATGTCATGTAGTCAAGATAATGCATGTCACATGAGTCTCAAGTGTCAGTATCTTGAAAATACAAGTATGGTACTAGATCACTGAGGACAATGAAGGATATGATGCAAGTGTATATGTCTAGCATATTTTATTACCCTAACTAATGCAACTATCATGTGCCCCATCCCACAAGACAACTGCATATCAAACAAGTGACGTGTTAGTGGATCCTGATAGCAGGTATCATGTAACATGTAATAACAGGAACACACATAAATAACAAGATCGCGTGTGGCATCCAAACCCACAAGGGGTCGCTCTTCCAAGCACACACCTCCCTGAATTTTTTCTGCTACAGTCTCCCCTAATAACCCCGGCTTGATTAATTTTATTAATCAATACAAATGTAAAATAGTGTGTGACTCAGTGTATATAATCCAGAAACAGTATCATGGATATTAGTGTCACATAGTGAAAATAATGTGCATCAAGATCAAGAGACGATGTAGACAGTGATCATATCAAGTGACAAATATATAGTTGTGCAAGTGATACAAAATACATGCAAAGTAGTGCAAGTGATGTCAGTGACATGTAATCTAAAGGTCATAATAAGTCGTCTCAATCATATGTCCATAATCCAACAAGTACCCTCGAATAATTTCTCAAACTATAAAAGTTGATTTCCTCGATTATTTTCAGTAATTCAGGATCACAATATCAATCGATGTACAACCTTTAACTATCAATTTTGCTTCATTATTATCCAGTTATCCTCAAGATCCAAATCACAGTATTTGTCATGATCAGTATAATTTCACGTCAATAAATCAGTCTACCACATACAAGCAATCATGTAACTTTAAGTTGAATGCAGTACGTACAAGAATGAGATGCAAATACGATATGTAAGGCAATATAACATGATCATGAGACGGTACAGATAATAATATCAAGAATACAAGAATATTAGTCATATAATCGGAAGAGAAAAGCTGATATGTAAATATGATCACAGGATAGTGTTGACGATCATGCGATATGATAACCATGATTTTATATTAAGAGGCAGAATTAAGATCAAGACGAAAGTCATCGAGAGGAGAATCATGAACACTTGCCTGATGTCGTTGGAACCTGATTTCCCGTAACTGCAACGGGCTCTGGGTACAATTCACGGCCTAAATATTACGTGAATTAATTAGAGACTTGACATTTTCTTATTCAGTGATAAGTTAAATAAGAAAGTAATTTTTATTATTTATTATAATTTTGGTTGGTTAGTATTTTCAAATAATTCAATTTCTGACTTTTAGCAACCATTTAAAAATATATTTTCATGATAAAATATATGGATAAAATAATAAATTGATGTATAATGTTTACATATTATTGAATATGAATTTTATATTTTTTGTGCTATTTAGAAATTTATTGGTCATTTTTAATAAAATATCATTGAATAGTAATTACAAAAATTTAATTTCATGTTATTCTAAGTAATATTACATCAACATAATTTTACAGAGTTTCAAATTTAGTTTGTGATTTTCTGTGAATTTTCTGAATTAAAATAAACCTAAAAATTAATAAAAATAAATAAAAAGCTTAATGAGTCTGTTGCTACAGTAACGGGTCTGTTGCTCCAGTAAATGCTACAATAATTTTTCTACTTATTTTTATTTTATTTATTTCTTTTCTTTTTCTTTTTTTCTTTTCCTTTCCTTTCTTTCTTTTTCTCTTTTTCTTTTTCTTTTTCTTTTTTATATTGGGTCGGGTTCGGGTCTGTAAAACAGACCCAAACCCGGGTCTGTATCCACAGACCCGGACTGGATCTGTGTCCAGCACAGACCCAGTCGGGTCTGGTCTGGCTCAAGCCAGACCTGGCCTGGTCCGCATTATGCAGTGCACAGTGCAGTGCACAACACAGTCCAACTTTTGATTTATTTTTTCGATTAAAAATAAATTTCTAAAAATAATTAAAAATCATGATAATTAGGAGGCATATCCTAGGTGTTCTACAAAATTTTATTGTGATTTTAACATGTGTTTTTACATGGTAAAATTAAAGCTAACAGGTAACGCATACTACGTGTTCGGTGATATGCCAAAAGTAACTTACCCGGAACGCTTCTCTTCAGTCTGAATCTTTTTCTAGCACCTTAGAGTCTTGGGAGAGAAGGTACCCATGCTCACGCAAGGTATGTGATCCGCCATGGGTCATGCGCGGCCGTCGACGACGGATCTCGCGGACGATGACGGAGGCTCACCGGAGAGGATCGACTGCTATCGGAGATCACGGAGGCTGGAGAGAGGGGCTCCGGACTGTGCTGGATCATAATGAGGGTGACGTCTGTTGCCGTAGCTTGGTGGCTCTACCGCAGGTTGGGAGAGGGTGTGCGAGTTTCGGCGATCGACGAAACTTGACAAAGGGTGAGATCTGGCCAAGGGGCTCGGTTGCTCACGGTCATGACAACGGAGATGTCGACGCTGGAGTGGTGTGCTGCTACTACTATAGGGGGCGCAAGTGGAGTCGTGGCTGTGCTCGGATGGAGAGGGAGTGAAATCGAGTATGGTTGTGAGGAAAAGTAAGAGAGTGAGATGGATTAATATAAGAAAGAGGGGAGGGAGGAGAACGTGAGTGAGAAAGTGGGCGGACATGAGTGAGAGGAGAGGGGAGCAGGTGGAGAGGTGGGGGAAAAGAAATGGGGTGCAGGTGGAGAACGGTGTTAGTGGGGAAGAAGGTGGAAGAGTAAGTGATGGTTGAATAATATATGAGCTCATTTGCAATCACACGCCAAAGTGGCATTGTGGTCTGGACGTTTGGGTATGGGGGTTGTGGCCTTGGTTTCGAATCTGAGAACAAACTTAATCAACCAAGTTTGGTTTTTTTTGTTGTATTATTTGGAAGAATAAAAAGATAAAGGAAAAATGTTCAAATAGAATAGCTATTCATAAATTAAAAATACCAAAGTGGCTAGCATCAACCCTATATTGCATTGTGCTTGGGTTCGAAACCTGCTTCGCATGCGGTTTTTATTTTATTTTTATTTTTATTTATTTTTTCCTCCTTTTGAACAAACATTTAAGCATTATTTTATTGAATTAAACTCTATTAATTCAGAAAAATCCTCAAAAATTCTCAAAAATAAAAGATCTCATCTTGAACATTATTGTGAAGTCAGATTTTCAAAATTCATCCCTGATTGTTAATTAAAAATCTCAGAGTCAGTCTGTGACACCGATCGACCCCGAGTTGAGATTCTTCTCCAATAATAACCAAAATATTCCAAAAATTCAGAAAAATTCAAAATAATGAAAAATAATATCTTGAGCTGAAATGGCCTCAATCCGACTATTAGGATGATTAATCATATCAGATACTAGTATTAACATACGTAAATCGGGACCGAGGGTTACACCCTTAGTGTCAATTGTGCAAGTGTACAATGTATTCACAATAAGATAACACTCAAAGTGATAAATTACTCCAAAATATTAGTCCCATTCTATATGAAATGCACACGTACCTTTCTCTATCACTCTTCAACAGAAATTGAAATGAATAGAAATAGACATGCGCCCTAAATGCAAGAGTTTAATCCAATTTTTAATTTAGCAACAAATGGATTTCTGTTGAATTATTTCAAGTGTAAAGGTGAAGCATATAAGTGAACTAAAAATTTTAGAAAGCAATTTTTGAGCGATATTCGGCAACCCCGTAAAAGAGCTTTTGTTAGTACTTCAATCGGAAAAAATTCGCTTTTACACGATTTTTTCGAGGGCAAATGATTCTTCATGCAATGTCTTCAGCCACTAATCTTGCTTCCCGTTATAGTTAGCTCATTGATAACTTTTCCTACAAACAAAAACAAAGAAGAATCTTTAGTATTTGAACAATAAAGCCGTTCTCTCCCCGGCAACGGCGCCAAAATTTGATTGGCAAAAAGCATGCATAAAAATAAGTAAAGGAGTGGTGGTCGATGTTACTGCTTTTGTGATTCTTCCATGATAGCAAAGTGGGTATACGGGTCGTATCCACAAGAAGGGAGAGCGATGAAAGCTTTGGTGCGGCTTCTTTGTTCAAAGTAAAGAAAAAGTTTCTTGTCTCAAATAAAGAATTGAAAAGAAAACAAGTGTTGTTTCAAGAATTTCTTGGATTGGTTTGATGGTTGTAAAAGTGAGTTTTCTTAAGGGTAAAAATGCATGGCTAACTTCCTACTAAGTGCTCCCACTAATCTCTAATTTTTTGAAGATGTAGCCTCACAATGGATCACAGGCAAGCATAACTTTTATGCATAAAAACTATTCACGTTGGAGATCGAATGAAAGTTCTTCCTTTAACTTAGCTTTATACTGTAAAACTTGAACATTTCCTTATCAAGATCCAATGAAGGGGAGAATAAGGGAAGAAACAAGTGAACTAATGGTATCGACAAAGATTAATAGGAATATCTCTAACTTACGAAAACAAGTAAGGTTTACAATTTATAAATCATAAAAAATGGTTAAGCATGAAATATAAGAATGGTAATACTTGTAAGTAAGTTAGAGTTAGAACCCTCATCTTAAGATGTCATAGCTCTTATTTGCACAAGGCTTGTTTGACACTATTGACTCATTTGGGTTATCAATCAAGTTGTTAGAGATTAGTGAATTAGTAGTTAGTTAGCCATACAATGGAAAAGTTAGCTAGACATGAGTAAGAAATACAAGAGAGAAGAAGTAAAGAAAAGAAGTTTTGTAATAAGAGAAGAAAGTAAAAGCAAGTAAAACACTAAGTGATCGAAAGAAAAAAGAGAAGTATTACTTGTATAAGATTGTCACCTTCAATACAACTTGTACACACTCTCTCTCTCTTTTACTCTAATGGCTAAACTAAGCTACAAGAAGAAGAAAATACAAAAAAACTACAACTACTAAAAACAAACTCACATCAAACCCTAAACTCAGGATATCTCCAAGTGAAGAGCACCAAGGGGCTTTTTATAGGCATCAGGAGTAAAGGGGCCAGGGGGCAATCCAGCCCAAAGTACTGGCCCAACAGTGCCAGTACTGCCGCGAAAACGTGGCAAAAGCCGCGTTTTCTGCGGCTGTACTAAGGCTGCACGCGCGACGTCGCCTGTTGTGTGTTGTCGCTTCGCCCCTTGTCGGCTGTACCTCTTGTTTTCAGGTTTTGAGCACCCAGGTTTGACAGAATCACCCTCCAAAGTCAATGGTTATCTTTATAGGCTTTTAATCACCAATTAAATGATAATTTTGGTTTTTTTCTTTATACCACACCATGGACCTAGGAACACATAAGAAAACTATTATTTGCAATATTTTATATAAAATAAATGTGAAGATGTGGTATGAAATATGCAATATTAGACACTAATTAACACATGTAGGGGACTTGCGATACCCCAAGAGAGAAGTTGTTTGAACCTTTATTGGTCAAAATAAATGACCAGTGTCTCGGCAGTAGACCCAAAGGTCTAAATGTCACATTGCGACACTTGATTCTCAGCAGTGGAGAATTCAGCAGTCCCCAGCGGAGTCGACATCTTGTTTTCCACTGATTTAAAAAGGGGAAAAACTTATAAAATTTCAAAGAATATTACAAGTAATTAAAAAGAAAATTATAAGAATTCTCTTCTTAGAGTTTCTGGGAAGTGTGCTAGAGGAGTTTGGTCAGTGCGTATCACTTTGTCTCTTTGACCACGCGAGCAATCGATCTTGGATGACCGCCTGGGAATTTCTTCTCGCCTGGTTCGAGAATTTCCTTGATGCTTGAAAAAAAGTTTGGATTAGTTCTGAAGAACTAGGGTGTCGTAACCTTGTGTTTAGTTTAAAGAGCTAAGATTAGCGATTCACTATAAGAAGTTTTCGCTAGAAGAAGAATGTGAGGTCTTGCCGGAGAAGAAGATTTCTCTATTTTTCTCTCAACTTTGGCAGTCTTTGGGCTCTTTGATAGTTCTCTGATGCTTTTCAATGCTCTCTCCGCACCTCTATCAAAATTCTATCCCTTTGCTTAGGTTTAAAATGGGCTATTCATAAGCCTTGCAGTTGGTGTAACCACCCCTAGAAATTAGCATAGACTGAAAGTAGTCTTGATAGCCTAGCATGCGAGGTTAGGACATGCTTTGCGCGAGCCTAGAAAGCTTCATGCGAAGCTATGTAGGCTCTGCGAGCCTACAACCATCGTTATGGTTATTAAGAGGGGCACAACGCTCTTAATTATATCCTCTTAATGAGGAGATAATGAGGGTGTAACTACCCTTTTAAAGTGGGCATTAACTCCACTAATGTAGTGGGTGGTTATCCCACTAATCCCGTCCAGGGATTTGAAATGGTCAACATGACCAGGAGCCAGCCTACTACGAAGGTGAGGCTAAAACTCCAAGCATCATGCGGAGCTAGCCTAGTACGAGGCTAAACCTCTCAGCGGAGCTATGCCAAGTTGCAGGTGAAGCTAGAAGTTAGCTCTCAATGGAGCTATGCCAAGCTTCAGGCGAAGCTATTAGTTAGCTCTTAGCAGAACTGTTCTAAGCTTCATGCAAAGTTAGATAAAGCTTTAGGTAAAGCTAGAAGTTAACTCTCAGGGAAACTGTGCCAAGCTTCAAGCGAAGCTATAAGTTAGCTCTCAGCGGAGCTGTTCTAAGCTTCAGGCGAAGCTAGAAGTTAGCTATGAGCGGAGCGGTGCCAAGCTTCAGGCGAAGCTATAAGTTAGCTCTCAGCAAAGTTGTTCTAAGCTTCAGGCGAAGCTACATAAAACTTCTAGCAAAGGTAGAAGTTAGCTCTCAGCGGAGTTGTTCTAAACTTCAGGCGAAGCTAGCCCTTGAGCTTAGGCAAAGCTAGATTTTAGATCTCTTATGCTTGCCTAGACCTGTTCGAAGGCAATACAAGACCTGCTGACGTTTGGCTGGACTAGTAGGGTCGTCTAATTGACTGCTCTATCCACCTAGGATGGGTGTGAACTGTGCTTAAAGCAGACTGGTCGTCAACTTGTCTTCAAATTGTCTTTTGGAAGTGTTGACGAGTTAGACATCATTTTGACCAGTTGAGAAGTTATCTAGGAGTACGTCTTTTATCAGTGTCAACACTCCTCTCTTCTCTCTCCTCCCTTTCTCTCTCTTCTCTCTCCTCCCTAGCTGCATCCCCTCTCACTTTCTATCCCCTCTATTTTCTCTCCCTCCTCTTTCCCTCTCTTTCTCACTCCTTTCTTTCTTTCTCTTATATTTTACATCTCTCTTTCTTTTACGCACTTCATGCGTTAACGCCATAGTGTTCTATCGGAGTTCATCACTGTGCCAGGGTTATTCTAGACGAGTACTGATCTCTGTTTTGAGTACTATTTTTTGTATGCGAGTACATGTCATGTTATGTTGCAAGCATTTGGTGTTTGTATTTGTGTGGGCTAATGTTGTAATTATGTGGGGGAAGTTGTAATTGAGTAGGGGTTGTTTGTATTTATATGGGTGTGTGTGTGTGTAATTGTATCCTTGTATATGTATTGGCGAGTACTTGTATTTAGGTGACTGCTTGTAGTTTGTGCTTGACTTGTTCAACATTCGAGCTCAGTCTTCGGGCTGCACTCCAGCCTTCGGGTTATATTTCAACCTTCGGGTTTTACACGCTCCGCTTGTTAGGCGATCTTAGCGTCAGCGCTTTACCGTTAGCTCCATTCGAGCGTAGCTTCACCGTGAGCGTGATTTCGTCACATGCGTTAGTATAATGTTCATACGCTCGTTTCGCTGTCTATGTTTAGCTGCACCTCGAGCGTTAGCCACGCCGAGCGGGTTAGCGTCTAGTGTTGTACGCTAGTTTCACTCTAGCCTTACTTAGCTCCGCTTGATTGTTTAATAATAATAATTATTGTTTAGTTGTGAAGAGTTTGAAATATTTACCAGTAATATTTTCCTATACCATGTTGGGTAGGATGTTGTGATCTTGTAATTACTAGTACTGTTATACTCCTGGTACTATGACACTTGACTTGTTCTTGCTGTAAATCACCTAGATGGGGGGTGAATAGGTGATGGGTAATCTAAAGGTCACTTAATGCGGAATTAAAAACTATTTAATGCAAACTACAACTTCTTAACTAAACACCACGTATAACACAAGAGTGTAGCCGAATTCCCCGTCAAGGGCTCTAGACTAACTCCTCCAGATTCTTCTAAATAAGAGTTGAGGTGCCGCGTTGGCTCTCTTGGTTGAATACAAGTGTTAGCAAACAATCCCCAATCATATAACAATTAAGCTCACAATATATATCAAGCATATAAGATGAAAGTAATAAAAGCATGCAAGATATAAACTAGAGTAAGAGATAGAGAGTGAGCAATTGCAAACACGGGAGATTTGTTTCGAGGTTCGAGCACACTTGCTCTACGTCCCCGCCTTCAACACTATGAAGGATTTTCACTAAAAATCGATCCCACCGGATCACTTGGTGCCGTAACACCTACAAGGCGAGTTCACACTTGAACTCCTTGGACTCTCTAGTCCCCTACACACCGCAAGCCACAAGCTCGCCGAGGCCGCACCTCGAACACCGAGTTCTCACTAGAACCCGAAACACTGCGAACCCGCAAGTCCGCCTCCTCAAAGTACAAGAAAGAACTCTTGGCGATCTAAACACTTTGATCACCAATAAAAACTCTCACAATAACACTCCTATAGGTAGATATAGCAATGGATACCTCAAGTGTTTGTATGAGAAAACAAGGATTGAAATGGTAGAGGAAAACTCAAGAAAATCACTTTTAAAACATTCTTGATAAACACTCTTTTGATTTGGAAATGTAGCTCTAAAATATATGGATATAACCACTGAAATGGGTATGCAAAACTAGCCGAAAACTCTTCTTAAAATCTTGTTTAAAACAGCCCCCAAAAGCCCCAATTTATAGGGTTAGAAAAACTAGCCGTTGGGAGCTAGACTGGCCTGTCGTTCGACCGCCCCGGTCGACCGGCTAACGGTCAGAATTCTGACCGTTGAGCCAGCGGTCGACCGGCCGGTCGACTGTGGCCAGGATACAGAGAGCTCAGCTCTCTGCCGGTCGACCGCCCGGTCGACCGGGGCACTTTCCAGAGAGCAGCTGCTCTCTGGAGGTCGACCGTGCGGTCGACCGGCCCATCCTGTGCACATCTGTGCACATCGGTCGACCGCTCCGGTCGACCGGCTCTTGGTCTGGTCGACCGGTCGGTCGACCGCCAGAGCCTGGCAGGCTTTAATAAGGGATTTAAATGTTGGCTTTTTAACTTAAATAAAATCCATAAAATTATGAAAAATCTACAAAAATAGTTTTAACATTATACTTTAATAAACAAACATGTGTGAACAAAATCAAGACATGTTACAAATAATTTGAACTATTTTTGTAACTTGGAAATTTTGACTAAAAACGAAAACTGTATTTTTCCAAAATTGGTTTTTTCAAAACTTCTCCAAATACAAAAACAAGATATTTTAAAAACTTTTAAAGCATAGAGTGTATGGATATGATCCACTATACATACATGGTGAAATATCTATGTTTTTGAGAATAAGCACTAAACATGGTTTTGGTTAAAAACATATATACTTTGAATACCAAAAACCAAACCGGTATTTTTCAAAAAGAAAACTCTTTTATATTTTTTCTAAATAAAAATTCTTTTATGAAAACTCATCTAAATCAAGAGTGTGTGTGTATAGTATACTTGAGCAATCCACCAACTATTCTATCCTTTACATTTTATCTAAAAACAAAATCTTATAAAAACAAACCTAGACACAAGTCTTGATCTTGAAGGTCTTCACTTGAAGTCTTCTCATCTTCTTGACTTGGTCCAAACATGATCCAAAGAGCTAGACTCCTCTAGAGTACTTGATGTGGTCTTGATGCATAGGCTCTTGAATCAAACCGTGTTAGCTCCAAAATTTGACTTTAAATCCTTTGTTGAAGCTACACACCTACTAAGATCTTGATCACAAATCTGAAACTAAATAATACAAGATCATTAGTACTATAACTACATGAGTTGATCATCATCAAAACTAGAGTGATAGGCCTTTGAGCCAACACTTGCATGGTTCCTGTATCACATCACCTGACACTCTTGTTACCCGGACACGAAGGAACAATATGTGGTGCTAAGTGCCACATGGAGCAAAGTGCCACACCACACACGTGATGGGGGCCACCTCTTGGAATCCGTTTGGGCCACCTCTAGGGTCTGTTGGCCCAAAAGCCTTACACCCTAGTTTTGATGATGATTAACTCATGTAGTTATTTTACTAATAATCTTGTGTTGTTTAAGTTTCAGATCATTAACCAAGATATTAGTTGGTGATTAGCTTCAACAAGGTGTTTGGAAGCTTTCACAAGTGATTCCAGGGCTCAAGCTTCAAGATCACACATTGCCTAGCCCATGGATGGAGTTTTGGAGCAAGTCTACTTGAAGATGAAGATCATCAGAAGACTTAGGTATCCATAGTTTAGATAGTGTGTTAGATCCATTGTAAAGCTTAGTATAGTTGATATGCTCAAGTGCACAACACACACACGTTTTATGTTTTGGATTTGGTTTTCATGAATAGTTGATCAAAACAAGTTTACTTTATTCTTATGTATATTCGATATGTTCTAAATATACATACATGCTTTAAACTTGCTAGACAAACTTATTTTGACTATCCTATTCATGTTTTGGAAAAATCAAGTTTGATAAAAATACAAGTGTTGTTTTTGATAAAATTTGCAAGACTCAAAAATGAATTGAATATGTTGTTATATGTCTTGAAATTTTTATCACTTGTTTGTGTTTCAATATAAAATGGTAAAACAAGTTTATAGAATTTTTAGAAAAGATAAAAGATTTTTATAAAATATTTTAACTGATTTTCTGGCCCAGAAATCTGTTCCAGGCTTCAACCAGTCGACTAGTCAAACTGACCTAGTCGACTTGGGTGAAGTCGGTCGACCGGGACGGTCGACCGACGTGCACAAAACTGTGCACGTTTGGCAGACTTGGGACGGTCGACCGTACGGGTCGACCGGGTTGAGAGCAGAGCTCTCTGTTTGTTTGGGTCGACCGGGCCGGTCGACCGTGGTTGCCCAACGGTCACATTTCTAACCATTGGCGGTCGACCCGGGCGGTCGACCGGCAGTCTGTCAGACTGCCAGCTCAGCCTAACGGCTAGTTTTCTGATGGGCCTATAAAAATCCCATCTCTTTGGGTTTTTGGCCAAGGTTTTTACAAGAGAAAAAATCCCAGTTTTCCAGAGTTTAAACAAGTTTTTAAAAGAGTTTTTGGGCTTTAAACTTCTCATCTTTATTGTTTTGAGTTTTTGAAAAATCAAAGAAAACTAGATTTTTGGATATTGATTTGATCTTTTATTTCTATCATATACAAGAGATTTCCCAAGTAGTTTTTCTTTGTTGCTTGTTTCCAAAAACACCTAGTTTTCCACACTTGAGCTATCTCCTATCTTATTCTATTAGGATCATTTGTTTTGTGGAAAAAGAGAAAAGAAAGAGAGATTGTTTGTGGTCTTTGGAACCACTTGTTGTAAACACCTTATTCTCTTTGTATCCCTCTTTGGTAGAGGTGATCGGGTGATTGGTTTGCTCCCTCTTGTGAGAGGTGGAGTTTGGTTGTAAACCCTCTTCGGTAGAGGTGTTGGTTGTTGTATTGGCTACGGGCCTACTCCTCGGTTGTGAGGTGGTTGTTTGAGAGAAGAGTTTGGTAATCCTAGTGTTGTAACAAATCCTCTTCGGTAGAGGTTCCCTCGGTGGGAGATAGTGGATTGGAAATCCTACACGGTGGTGTAGGCGGGGATGTAGAGCAAGGTGCTCGAACCTCGAAACATATCTTGGTGTTTGCGTTTTGATCCATTGTCTCTCTAACTCTCTCTCATTTATTTGTGCAAAGCATCATTCATAACATCATATCATATTTGCTTGTGTTGAGCATAATTCATATTGCCATATCATATCTATTTGCTTGTGTTGTGTCTTGCATATTTCATATTGCTATATCTTGTATATGCTTGGTTGTTTGTGTGTGCCTCACTTGTACCTAATCAACAAGAGCTTCACATAGCACCTCAACCCATTCAAGGGAATCAAGAGGAGTTAGTCCAGAGCCCTTCACGGGGAATTCAGCTACACTTGTTTATTGTACTAAGTGTGTTGCAAGATTTGCATTAGCTTCCGCATTTAGCGCTCTAAGTTTTGCATTTAGTTCTAGATTAGCACTTGCACCTATTCACCCCATCTCTAGGTGTTTTTCAATTGGTATCAGAGCTAGTGCTCTTGATATTAGGCTTAACATCCTAGGAGTGAGATCCATTTGGTTGCTAGTCTATTGTTTGCATTTGCGTGTTTGCACACTCATATAGTTTACCATGGACTTCATGACCCCACCTAGCTTTGATCCTTCCAACATTGTTGTTTGGAAGTATAGGATGTCCATGTACCTAAAGACCCTAGGTTTGCATGTCTTTCTTGCGGCCACCAAGAAATGTTATCTTGGAGATCGCAATCATATAGGGGCCAATGCACAAGCCCTTGAGGCTATTAGAAGCACATTATCAAAAGAATATCTTTTACTTGCTTCTAACCTTGATTCCGTATTTGCAGTGTGGAACATGTTGACAACCACCACCACCTCCGAGCTTCAATTGTCAAATCAACCGGAGGAGTCTAGTGGAGAATCCGACTCACAATGCTATATGGTCCAAGGGAATGACTCCCTTGAGGTACAATCGGAACTTCAACTAGATAGTGATGATGCTAGTTCTTCATGTGATGATATTGTAGATCCCCATGCTTTAAATGAAGAACTTTCTATTGTATGTGAAAAGTTAATAGAAAAATATAAGATTTTGAAAAAGAAAAGTCTAGAAATTGAAAAAGAAAATAAAAGTTTGCATTCTAGACTTGATTGTGTTTTTTCAAGAGAAGGTTGAGGTCTATAATGAAAGGGATTCATTGAGATCTCAATTAGAACTTGCACTTAAAGAAAATGAATTTTTGAAATCTAAAAATGATTGCCATGCTATTTTGAAGAAGAATGAAAACTTGTCTTCAAAAATTGATTTTGTTTTAAAAGAGAATGTTGCCTTGAAAAATAAAGTAATTTCTATTTCAAATGATTTAGATGTATGTTTAAAGAAAAATATTGTTTTGCAAAATAAAATTGATGCACATGTTTGCCATGCTAGTGTAGCTTCTTCATCTAGTCTACCTAATGCATGTACCTCTTCTTCTAAGATTAATAATGATATATCCATGCTTAAGAAGAAGGTTGATTGTTTGGGCTCCACTATGAGCCAATGTGCCATGAACCACACTCGCTTGGAATCCTTGGTTCGAAAGAAACAAGTTCCAACTTTTATGCATGCACACCCTCCACGGCATACACATGCTCCTCATGGACACACCCATCACCATATGTATGCTCATGTGTACACATGTACACATTGTGGACGTAAGGGCCACCTTGCTAAATTTTGCTTTGATAGATTACATACTCCTAATTTAGCAAAGAATTTGTTTGGGTTAGAGAAGGGACTAACCCCCATGGACCCAAAAGAGTATGGGTACCAAAGACCACCCCTCCTTTGTTTAATGTAGGTGTGGGCTCTCACATGACGTGAGAGTTGCCGTACCTTGGAGTGGATGCGTTCCGTACTTAAAGGAAATCAATTGGATGCATCACTTTCAAGGGAAGATTTGGTGGAGAAGACCACCATGTTTTAGAGACAAGGAGAGTTGCTTCTTCGGTTTTGGTAACAATTCTTTACTCCCATTTATTGTTAACATGCTTTCCATGTTTATCTTTATTAGCATGTTTTGATGTTTTATAGCATGTTTTATTGTCTATGGATTAGTATGTAAATACCATGTTTATTAGATCCTTGACATACATGTATAGTATTTGAGTCACACATGCTTATATGAACCTATACTTAGTGTTCTCACTTTTGTTTAAGCTATATGTACATCATGAATCTAATACATGTAAATTTACATAGTAATCATGTTTTAGTTTTATCATGATGATTTTTGTTTTTGACGCTTCATGTTTTGAATATATGTTTAGATGTTAGTTTTCATTAAGACTAGGTACATACTTGTGCATATAATGGGCCACAAATAAATCCATATACGTTTAGGCTTGATTGCTTATTTGAACCCATTAGATGTACTAGTATAGTCTAGTTTTGATGATTCGTACATGTCAAACTTGTATTCTCATTTTTGAAATTGTTTTATGATTGTGTGTTTCACTTCATGTATATGTGTATTATTGCCAAACTTTAAGATATACATGTATACCTTTTGAGTCATTTGCCTTTCATGCAAATCTATATATATGGACTCAATTGTGTTTAGGGATATGTATGTATACTTCATGTTTGACAAAACATACATATGCCTTGATATGAAAATTTTGTTTTAATGAAAATTTAGCTTTTCATGTTTCATATTTTTGTGTATATATTTAACTTCATGTATATGTCTATCTTGTCCAACTATTAGATATACATGTTTATCCTTTTGAGCCACGTGCCTTAATGCATATATTTTTGTGGACTCGTTATGTTTGGATATGTATGTATACCTTAGTTTGTATAAGACACACATATGCCTTGAAGATTAAATAGTTTGATGATTTTTATGTTTTCATGTTTTCATGCTTAGGAATAATTGAGCTTAATGAAAATTTTTCATGATTATGATATTTGAAAAACACCTAGAGGGGGGGTGAATAGGTGTAATTGCTAATCTAAGAAACTCAATGCAAACGAAGTGTGCTAAATGCGGAAGCTAATGCAAATGTTGCACAAACTAATACAATACAACAAGTGTAACCGAATTCCCCTTTCGAGGCTCTGGACTAACTCCTCTTGATTCCCCTTGAAATGGGTTGAGGCGCTATGTGAAGCTCTTGTTGGATGAGTACAAGTTAGGCACACACACAAGCAATCCAAGCAATATGAAATATGTGCACACACAATCAAGCCAAGCAATCAAGGATAAATTACAATATGAAAGATGCAAGGCAACACAAGCAATGTATATAATATGAATGCTATGAAAGTATGATGCTTGTATGAAATGATGCTTTGCACAAATGTAAAGAGAGAGAGTTAGAGAGACAATGGATCAAAACGCAAACACCAAGATTTGTTTCGAGGTTCGAGCACCTTGCTCTACATCCCCGCCTACACCACCGTGTAGGATTTCCACTATCTCAACTCCCACCGAGGGAACCTCTACCAAAGAGGATTTCTTACAACTCTAGGAGTACCGAACTCCTCTCTCAAACAACAACCTCCACCGAGTCCAACAACCAACAACAACAACAACCACCTCTACCGAAGAGGTTTACAACCAAACTCAATCACCTCTACCGTAGAGGGATCCAAACCAACAACCCAATACAACAATCTCCACCTCTACCAAAGAGGGAGCAACTCAAGAAATCAAGGGTTTACAACAAGTGGTATATTTCAACCACAAACCTCTTTCCTTTTTCTTTTTCCACAAAAACAAGATCCTAAATAGTTTAGGATAGAAGATATAGCTCAAGTGTGGAATCAAAGTGTTTTGGAAACAAGCAACAAAGAAAACTACTTGGGAATTCTTGTATATGATAGAAAATGAAATACCAAATCAAAATCCCAAAACCTAGTTTTCTTTGATTTTCCAAAAAAACCCAAAACAATAAAGATGAGAAGTTTTTTTGCACTTAAAACTCTTTTGAAAACTCTTTTAACACTTCAGAAAACTGAAAATTTTCTCTTAAAAAACTTAGCTAAAATCCCCAAGAGATGGGGTTTATATAGCCCCTATACAAAACTAGCCGTTAGGCTGAGTTGGCAGTCTGACAGACTGCCGGTCGACCGGCCCGGTCGACCGGCCCGGTCGACCGCCAACGGTCGACCGCCAACGGTCAGAATTATGACCGTTGGGCAACTGCGGTCGACCGGCCCGGTCGACCGATAAAACCCGAGAGCAGAGCTCTCAACTCGGTCGACCGTCCCCGGTCGACCGTGTCTGTGCCTAACAGACGTGCACGTCTGTGCACGTCGGTCGACCGCAACGGTCGACCGGCCCTTAGTGCGGTCGACCGTCGCGGTCGACCGACCAGCCTGTCAGCACAAAACAAGGTCAGAAAATTTTTGGAAAAATATTTTATAAAAACCTTTTATCATTTCTGAAAATTCCATAAAACTTGTTTTATCATTTTATGTTGAAACATAAACATGTGATAAAAATTTCAAGACAATATATCAACATATCAATTCATTTTTGAGTCTTGCAAATTTTATCAAAAACAAAACCTTGTATTTTGTCAAACTTGATTTTTTCAAAACATGAATAGGGATATCAAAATAAGTTTGTTACCAGTTAAAGCATGTATGTATAAATAAAAAACATCTACTATACATATAACATATGTAAACTTGTTTGATCAACTATTCATAAAAACCAAATATCAAATCATAAAACGTGTGTGTTTTGTGTTCACTTGAGCATATCAACTAAACTAAGCTTTACAAATGGATCTAAAACTCTATCAAAACTAGGATACCTAAGTCTTCTTGACGATCTTCATCTTCAAGTAGACTTGCTCCAAAACTCCATCCATGGGCTAGGCAAAGTGTGAACTTGAAGCTTTGGCCCTGAATCACCATGAATAGCTTCTAAACTCCTTGTTGAAGCTAATCACCAACTAATATCCTGTTAATGATCTGAAACTTAGAACACAAGAATATTAGTAAACATAACTACATGAGTTGATCATCATCAAAACTAGAGTGGAAGGCCATTGGGCCAACAATCTCCCCCTTTTTGATGATGACAAAACTCATGGAGTTATATATGCATGGATTAAAGATAAGCTTCAAGGAAGCTCCCCCTTAACTCATGCATAGGGATAAACAATAAATATATGCAATGAATATTAAACATGAAACATGCGTATGCATAAACAATAAATGGTTCTAGATATCAAATGGAATATTCAAAACAAAATAAGCTCTAAATACCAATTACAAAGCAAACTCTATATATCAATTAAACTTAATATTCTTGAGATTAAAACATAATATATGCATATAAAACATAAGCATGCATATAAAACTCAAATACTTCTCCCCCTTTTTGTCAATCATCAACAAAGGGTAAACAATCAAAACCATAGATAAAATGAGGGGTAAAAATCTTTCTCCCCCTTTTTGTCAATCAAAACGATGCAAACAATGTTCTCCCCCTTTTTGTCTAAAACAAAAAAATAAAGTCAATAATGGGTGATTACAAACATGATATCAATTAGAAAATATGTCAATGAAGCATCTTGATACCAATAAACAAGGATCAATATATGTTATATGCTATATACATTCATGAAGAGGAAGACGCTAAGTTAGCTTCCCTACACATATGCATTACATGAAGAAGGGATGACAAGCCCCAATTCACATAACCATATTATGTAATGCATAAGAGGAGATGTGAAGCTCCCCCTACACACGTATATCATATAAAGAAGAGTTGTCAAGCTCCTCAATTATAATATACTCAACATGAATCTATATGTAAGAGAGATGTTAAGCTCTCCTTGCATATAGGAAATACAAATCAAAACTTTGAATATTTTCTTTAAACAACATTTTGAGATACCAATTGTAATTAAACATAACAAATTACCAATTGTAAAACAACATAACAAATTTTGAATGTCTAAACACAAATTTTGATACCAATTGTAAGAATATATTTCATTTTGAAAACATATGATACCAAATTCGAAATGTCAATCATAAAGTATGGGAGTACAAATACCAATTGAAAGACAAAATATGAAATACTCATTTTCTCCCCCTTTATGAAATACAAACTAAAATATGCATAGTCTTGATACCAATTTAAAAGTAATCAATTGAAACAAAATTGAAACTCAAGCACTAGCATAAACACAAACATATATATGTATGGAAAATAGATACCAATAGAAATTGATATACTTGGAATTTAAAGCATACATACATACAAAACATATATGAGTATATCAGAAGATCAAAATGATACCATTGAAAGAGTTCAATGATACCAATTGACATAACAATAAGTTCAAGTGTATACATCATATTCTCTACCACCCAATCATAATTCAAGTTTTAAAGATTTTCAATTTAGGGCATACATGAACATGATCTCCCATCCTACCGCCCTTGGAAGGTAGGGGTTTTCAAAGATAGATTTGAAAATGTAGTTTTGTTTGAAAATCACTACCAAAATGAAGAACACCGCAACTAGTTAAATGGAAAACTTGTTAACTAGCACGAAATCCTTCAAGTAAGGAATAAAACAAAATTGAAATTCACATGATAATCATCACTCTAACCAATAAAGCATAACTCATGAGAAAAAAAACATGAGTAATAGATATGAGTGTACAAATAATATGTGAAGATCATAATCATGAAAAATATTTCATTAAGCTCAATTATTCCTTAAAACATAATCCATCAAAAACATGAAAAATCATATAAAACTCCTTATTTAATCTCAAGGCATATGTATGTCTAATACAAGCTAAAATATACATACATATCCAAAACTCAACGAGTCCACTAAATGAATATTCATGAAGGCACGTGGCTCAAAAAGATGTATATGTATAAGATTAGTTTGAACTAGATGGACATATACATGAAGTTAAACATAAATACATGAAACATGAAAAACTAAATTTTCATCACAACAAATTTCATTTCAAGGTATATATATGAATTGTCAAACATGAAGTATACATACATATCCCTAAACACAATTGAGTCCAAATATAGATTTGCATGAAAGGCAAATGACTCAAGGGTATACATGTATATCTTAAAGTTTGGCAATACAAACATATACATGAAGTGAAACACACAAGCATAAAACAAATTCAAAAATGGAATACAAGTTTGAAATGTATGAATCATCAAAACTAGACTATACTAGCACATCTAATGGGTTCAAATAAGCAATCAAGCTCAACATATATAGATTTATTTGTAGCCCACTCTATGTACAAGTATAATTCCTAGTCTTATGAAATCTAACACTTAAACATGTAATCAAGTCATTGAGCATCAAAACAAACAGGAATACTATATTTCTAACTAAAACACATACAAAATTCATCAAAATTCTTTTATTTGAATTTTAAACTACATATACATGCAAATAGGTATAACAAGTATAAATGAACGAATCATCAAAACTAGCTCATGCGTGTACATATAGTGAATACAAATGAGCATGAAGTTCAATTGCATATAAAACAAATGTAACTCACTATTTGTACATGTATAACACAAGTTTTGACAAAATCCACATTTAAACATGTCATAATCACAAGGAGTATCAAAACAAGCTAGAAATCAACATCATAAGAACTAAAACATGATTACTATGTAAATTCACATGTATTAGATTCATGATGTACATTATAGCTAAATAAACGGTGAGAACACTAAATGTGAATCAAATAAGCATGTGTGTCTCAAATACTATACATGTATGTCAAGGATCTAATAAACATGGAATGAACATACTAATCCATAGACAATGAAACATGCTATAAAACATCAAACATGCTATAAGCAATGAAATGGAAAGCATGTAAACAATAAATGGGAGTAAAGGATTGTTACCAAAACGAAGAAGCAACTTTCCTTGTCTCCAAAACATGGTGGTCATCTCCACCAAATCTTCCCTTGAAAGTGATGCATCCAATTGATTTCCTTTAAGTCCGGAACGCATCCACTCCAAGGTGCTATCACTCTCACGTCATGTGAGAGCCCACCCCTACATCAAAAATAATAGGAGGGGTGGTCTTTGGTACCCACATCTTGTTGGGTCCATGGGGTTAGTCCCTTCTCTAACCCAAACAAATTTCTTTGCTAATTAGTAGTATGTAATCTATCAAAATAAAATTTAGCAAGGTGGCCCTTACGTCCACAATGTGTACATGTGTACACATGAGCATACATGTGATGGGTGTGTCCATGAGGAGCATGTGTATGCCGTGGAGGGTGTGCATGCATAGAAGATGGAACTCGTTTCTTTCGAACCAAGGATTCCAAGCGTGTATGGTTCTTAGCACATTGGCTCATAGTGGAGCCCAAACAATCTACTCTCTTATTTAGCATACAAATATCATCATTAATCCTAGAAGAGGTACATGCATAGGTAGACTAGATGAAGAAGCTACACTATCATGGCAAACATGTGCATCAATCTTATTTTGTAAAAATTCATTTTTCTTTAAACATGCATCCAAATCTTTAGAAATTGAAGCAATCTTAATTTTCAAAGAATCATTTTCTTTTAAAATAAAATCAACTTTGAAGACAAGTTTTCATTTTTCTTCAAAAGAACATGGCACTCATTTTTATTTTCAAAAAGTTATTTTCTTTTAGTGCAAGTTCCAATTGAGATCTCAATGATCCCTTTCATTAAAGCCTCAACTTTCTCTTGTAAAACACAATCAAGTTTAGAATGCAAACACTTATTTTCTTTTTCAATATCTAGACTTTTCTTTTTCAACACGTTATATTTTTCTATTAACTTTTCACACACAATAGATAGTTCTTCATTTAAGGCATGGGGATCAACATAATCATTTGAAGAACTAGCACAATCATTACTATCTAGTTGAGTTTCCCGATTGTACCTCAAGGGAGTCATTCCCTTGGACCATGAAGCATTGTGGATCGGATTCTCCACTAGATTCCTCTTCTTGGATTGGCAATTGAAGCTTGGAGGTGTTGGTGGTAGTCAATTTGTTCCACACTACAAAAGCGGAATCAAAGTTAGAAACACATAAAAGATAATCTTTAGATAAAGTGCTTCTAATGGCCTCTAGGGCTTGTGCATTGGCCCCTATATGATTGCAATCACCAAGATAACATCTCTTGGTGGCGACAAGGAAGACATGCAAACCTAGGGTCTTTAGGTATATGGACATTCTATACTTCCAAACATCAATGTTGGAAGGGTCAAAGCTAGGAGGGGTCATGAAGTCCATGGTAAACTATATATGAATGTGCAAACAAACAAATGCAAATGAGATTAGCAAGCAAATGGATCACTCCTAGGATGTTAAGCCTAAGTATCAGGAGCACTAGCTCTGATACCAATTGAAAAACACCTAGAGGGGGGGGGTGAATAGGTGTAATTGCTAATCTAAGAAACTCAATGCAAACTAAGTGCGCTAAATGCGGAAGCTAATGCAAATGTTGCACAAACTAATACAATACAACAAGTGTAGCCGAATTCCCCTTTCGGGGCTCTGGACTAACTCCTCTTGATTCCCCTTGAAATGGGTTGAGGCGCTATGTGAAGCTCTTGTTGGATGAGTACAAGTTAGGCACACACACACAAGCAATCCAAGCAATATGAAATATGTGCACACACAATCAAGCCAAGCAATCAAGGATAAATTACAATATGAAAGATGCAAGGCAACACAAGCAATGTATATAATATGAATGCTATGAAAGTATGATACTTGTATGAAATGATGCTTTGCACAAATGTAAAGAGAGAGAGTTAGAGAGACAATGGATCAAAACGCAAACATCAAGATTTGTTTCGAGGTTCGAGCACCTTGCTCTACATCCCCGCCTACACCACCGTGTAGGATTTCCACTATCTCAACTCCCACCGAGGGAACCTCTACCAAAGAGGATTTCTTACAACTCTAGGAGTACCGAACTCCTCTCTCAAACAACAACCTCCACCGAGGCCCAACAACCAACAACAACAACAACAACCACCTCTACCGAAGAGGTTTACAACCAAACTCAATCACCTCTACCGTAGAGGGATCCAAACCAAACAACCAATACAACAATCTCCACCTCTACCAAAGAGGGAGCAACTCAAGAAATCAAGGGTTTACAACAAGTGGTATATTTCAACCACAAACCTCTTTCCTTTTTCTTTTTCCACAAAAACAAGATCCTAAATAGTTTAGGATAGAAGATATAGCTCAAGTGTGGAATCAAAGTGTTTTTTGGAAACAAGCAACAAAGAAAAACTACTTGGGAAATCTCTTGTATATGATAGAAAATGAAATACCAAATCAAAATCCAAAACCTAGTTTTCTTTGATTTTCCAAAAAACTCAAAACAATAAAGATGAGAAGTTTTTTTGCACTTAAAACTCTTTTGAAAACTCTTTTAAACACTTCAGAAAACTGAAAATTTTTCTCTTAAAAAACTTAGCTAAAATCCCCAAGAGATGGGGTTTATATAGCCCCTATACAAAACTAGCCGTTAGGCTGAGTTAGCAGTCTGACAGACTGCCGGTCGACCGGCCCGGTCGACCGCCAACGGTCAGAATTATGACCGTTGGGCAACTGCGGTCGACCGGCCCGGTCGACCGATAAAACCCGAGAGCAGAGCTCTCAACTCGGTCGACCGTCCCGGTCGACCGTGTCTGTGCCTAACAGACGTGCACGTCTGTGCACGTCGGTCGACCGCAACGGTCGACCGGCCCTTGGTGCGGTCGACCATCGCGGTCGACCGACCAGCCTGTCAGCACAAAACAAGGTCAGAAAATTTTTGGAAAAATATTTTATAAAAACCTTTTATCATTTCTGAGAATTCCATAAAACTTGTTTTATCATTTTATGTTGAAACATAAACATGTGATAAAAATTTCAAGACAATATATCAACATATCAATTCATTTTTGAGTCTTGCAAATTTTATCAAAAACAAAACTTTGTATTTTGTCAAACTTGATTTTTCCAAAACATGAATAGGGATATCAAAATAAGTTTGTTTACCAAGTTAAAGCATGTATGTATAAATAGAAAACATCTACTATACATATAACATATGTAAACTTGTTTTGATCAACTATTCATAAAAATCAAATATCAAATCATAAAACGTGTGTGTTTTTGTGTTCACTTGAGCATATCAACTAAACTAAGCTTTACAAATGGATCTAAAACTCTATCAAAACTAGGATACCTAAGTCTTCTTGACGATCTTCATCTTCAAGTAGACTTGCTCCAAAACTCCATCCATGAGCTAGGCAAAGTGTGAACTTGAAGCTTTGGCCCTGGAATCACCATGAATAGCTTCTAAACTCCTTGTTGAAGCTAATCACCAACTAATATCCTGTTAATGATCTGAAACTTAGAAACATAAGAATATTAGTAAACATAACTACATGAGTTGATCATCATCAAAACTAGAGTGGAAGGCCATTGGGCCAACAATATTCACACCTTATTTGTACACTCACATTTATTGCTTGCTCATGTTTATTTTCATGAGTCATATTTATGCCTAATTGAATTAGAGTGTTGATTATCTTGTGGATTTCATGTTTTATGAAAATTATTTTTAGTTTATTCCTTGCTTGAAGGATTTCGTACTAGTTAACAAAAATTTCCATTTTAACTAGTTCGTATTCTTCACTTTGGTAGAGTATTTCAAACAAAGCTTATTTTTCAAATCTATTTTTGAAAACCCCTACCCTTTATGGGAGGTTGGATGGGAGATCATGTTCATGAATGCTTTAAAATGAAAATCATTTAAAACTTGTCCATGATTGGGAGGTAGTAATATGATGTATACACTTGATCTTATTGTTATGTCAATTGGTATCATTGAACTCTTTCAATTGGTATCATTTTGATCTTCTTGTATACTCATATTTGTTTTGTATGTATGTATGATTTCAATTCCAAGAATATCAATTTCAATTGGTATCTATTTTTCATACATATATATGTTTGTGTTTATGCTAGTGCTTGAGTTTCAATTTTGTTTTAATTGATTACTTTTAAATTGGTATCAAGCCTACGATTTGTTTTAGTTTGTATTTCATAAAGGGGGAGAAAATTTGATTTTGTCTTTCAATTGGTATTTGTACTCCCATACTTTATGATTGAAAATGCGAATTTGGTATCATATGTTTAAAATGAATAATTCTTACAATTGGTATCAATGTTTCTATGTAAAATCTTTTCAATTGGTAAAACATTTACAATTGGTATCAAAATTTGTGTTTAGACATTCAAAATTTATTATGTTTAATTTCAATTGATATCAAGATGTCTTGTGTTTTAAATTGGTATCTAAAAATTTTGTTTAAAGTAAAATACAAAAGTTTTGATTTAAATTTCTTATATGCAAGGAGAGCTTAACATCTCTTCTACATATAGATTCATGTTGAGTGTATTGTGTATTGAAGAGCTTAACATCTCTTCTTTATGTGGTATACGTGTGTAGGGGAGCTTCACATATCCTCTTATTCATTACATAATGTGTGTTATGTGAATTAGGGCTTAACATCCATCTTTCATGTAATGCACATGTGTAGGGAAGCTAACTTAGCGTCTTCCTCTTCATGAATGTATATAGCATATAACATTTATTGATCTTTGTTTATTGGTATCAAGATGCTTCATTGACATATTTTCAATTGATATCATGTTTTTAAAGTCACCCCTTATTGACTTTGTTTTTGTTTTAGACAAAAGGGGGAGAACATTGTTTTTTTATTGTTTGATTGACAAAAGGGGAAGAAAGATTTTTACCCTCATTTTATTTATGGTTTTGATTGTTTACCCCTTTGTTGATGATTGACAAAAAGGGGGAGAAAGATTTGGTTGAGTTTGATATATGCATAGTTATGTTTTTGCATATATTAAGTTTAATATTGAGTTTAATTGGTAATTGGTATCTAGAGCATCTAGTGTTTTTGTTAATGTTTTATTAATTTAATTGTTTTATTAATTTAATTGGTATCTAGAGCTTCTAGAACATGTTTATGTGTTTTATGCATGTTGATGCATACATGTTTATATGTACATTCATTGCATATCTTTTATTTATTTGTTTATGCATGAGTTAAGCGGGAGCTTCTTTGAAGCTTAACTTTAATCCATGCATTTATAACTCCATGAGTTTTGTCATCATCAAAAGGGGGAGATTGTTGGCCCAAAGGCCTTCCACCCTAGTTTTGATGATAATTAACTCATATAGTTATGTTTACTAATAATCTTGTGCTGTTTAAGTTTCAGATCATTAACCAAGATATTAGTTGGTGATTAGCTTCAACAAGGTGTTTGGAAGCTTTCACAAGTGATTCCAGGGCTCAAGCTTCAAGATCACACATTACCTAGCCCATGGATGGAGTTTTGGAGCAAGTCTACTTGAAGATGAAGATCATCAAGAAGACTTAGGTATTCATAGTTTAGATAGTGTGTTTAGATCCATTTGTAAAGCTTAGTATAGTTGATATGCTCAAGTGCACAACACACACGTTTTATGTTTTGGATTTGGTTTTCATGAATAGTTGATCAAAACAAGTTTACTTTATTCTTATGTATATTAGATATGTTCTAAATATACATACATGCTTTAAACTTGCTAGACAAACTTATTTTGACTATCCTATTCATGTTTTGGAAAAATCAAGTTTGATAAAAATACAAGTGTTGTTTTTGATAAAATTTGCAAGACTCAAAAATGAATTGAATATGTTGTTATATGTCTTGAAATTTTTATCACTTGTTTGTGTTTCAATATAAAATGGTAAAACAAGTTTATAGAATTTTTAGAAAAGATAAAAGATTTTTATAAAATATTTTAACTGATTTTCTGGCCCAGAAATCTGTTCCAGGCTTCAACCAGTCGACTAGTCAAACTGACCTAGTCGACTTGGGTGAAGTCGGTCGACCGGGACGGTCGACCGACGTGCACAAAACTGTGCACGTTTGGCAGACTTGGGACGGTCGACCGTACGGGTCGACCGGGTTGAGAGCAGAGCTCTCTGTTTATTTGGGTCGACCGGGCCGGTCGACCGTGGTTGCCCAATGGTCACATTTCTGACCGTTGGCGGTCGACCCGGGCGGTCGACCGGCAGTCTGTCAGACTGCCAGCTCAGCCTAACGGCTAGTTTTCTGATGGGCCTATAAAAACCCCATCTCTTTGGGTTTTTGCCAAGGTTTTTATAAGAGAAAAAATCCCAGTTTTCCAGAGTTTAAAACAAGTTTTTAAAAGAGTTTTTGGGCTTTAAACTTCTCATCTTTATTGTTTTGGGTTTTTGGAAAATCAAAGAAAACTAGGTTTTTGGGATATTGATTTGATCTTTTATTTCTATCATATACAAGAGATTTTCCAAGTAGTTTTTCTTTGTTGCTTGTTTCCAAAAACATCTAGTTTTTCACACTTGAGCTATCTCCTATCCTATTCTATTAGGATCATTTGTTTTATGGAAAAAGAGAAAAGAAAGAGAGATTGTTTGTGGTCTTTGGAACCACTTGTTGTAAACACCCTTATTCTCTTTGTATCCCTCTTTGGTAGAGGTGATCGGGTGATTGGTTTGCTCCCTCTTGTGAGAGGTGGAGTTTGGTTGTAAACCCTCTTCGGTAGAGTTGTTGGTTGTTGTATTGGCTACGGGCCTACCCCTCGGTTGTGAGGTGGTTGTTTGAGAGAGGAGTTTGGTACTCCTAGTGTTGTAACAAATCCTCTTCGGTAGAGGTTCCCTCGGTGAGAGATAGTGGATTGGAAATCCTACACGGTGGTGTAGGCGGGGATGTAGAGCAAGGTGCTCGAACCTCGAAACATATCTTGGTGTTTGCGTTTTGATCCATTGTCTCTCTAACTCTCTCTCATTTATTTGTGCAAAGCATCATTCATAATATCATATCATATTTGCTTGTGTTGAGCATAATTCATATTGCCATATCATATCTATTTGCTTGTGTTGTGTCTTGCATATTTCATATTGCTATATCTTGTATATGCTTGGTTGTTTGTGTGTGCCTCACTTGTACCTAATCAACAAGAGCTTCACATAGCACCTCAACCCATTCAAGGGGAATCAAGAGGAGTTAGTCCAGAGCCCTTCACGGGGAATTCGGCTACACTTGTTGATTGTACTAAGTGTGTTGCAAGATTTGCATTAGCTTCCGCATTTAGCGCTCTAAGTTTTGCATTTAGTTCTAGATTAGCACTTGCACCTATTCACCCCCCTCTAGGTGTTTTTCAGGGTCCACAACCACGTCCTTGGTACTCCTGTTATAGTCATCGTTACTCATTATTCCTGATACCCAAGGGTCACATGGAGCAAAGTGCCATAACACACATGTAGTGGGGGCCACCTCTTTGGATTTGAGGGGTCATTTTCAGATTCCACAACACCTGTCAATCAGATCTAGTACATGGCATATTACCGGCACACGATGCATTAGTAACCTAGTAATAGTAATGTAAGCAATGTGTTATGTGGTTACTCCCTTGTTCGGATAATGATACTAGGATATCAAAGTTCAGATGAGTTCAGCTAGAAGTACGGCTCCAGTACGGACTGCCAGTGATATGGGACACTGGAAGGGGTTGACTAAAATAATAGGCGAAACTGATTATTATTATTCTTGTACAATTAATGTACACTCTTGCTAGCTACTTGTGTGATACTATTATTGTGCTATTGTAATTAATTTCTGATATTCTTGTTTACTGGACTGTACTTGCTTGACTGAGTCCCGTCACACTTCTCCGTATACAATGATATATCAGGAACGTGTGTTATTTGGTTACTCCCTCGTTTGGGTAATGATACCAGGAATCGTGATTCAGATGAGTTCGTTCGATTAGGAACTGCAGTATGGATAGCCAGTGGTATGGAACACTGCGTGGAATGAATAAATTAACAAACGATTTTGATTTTTATTAATTGTATAATTATAATACATTGCTTGCCTCTTGCAAGATATTATGCATGACTACTGTGTTAATCTTCTGATTTGCTTTCTTATTTAGTCCTGATTCTATATTCACCGCTTGTTGTATGCATGCATGACTGATTAGGGCACCTTGATCTTATACACGAATGCTTACCTGTGCACGCCACTTGGCTTCATTTTACATACTCGTTGGGTTGCTTTTTGACTATCCCTAGACCTGCATGTCCAGATTCTGGAGGTTAGATTGGAGTAGACTCATCCGCGGAAGACTAGCCTTTTCTTGTAGAGCGAGCGGACCAGCCGTAGTTCCTTCCCCAACCTGCCTCCTCTTGACTGGCTCTCGAGATTCCATTTTACTGTTCGTGAGCAATCTTCCAGCTTTTGTATTTTGTAAATCACCTTGTAAATTATACTTTTGCACCTTTTGGTGTGTAATATTCATGAAAATATTGGATCACGCTCGATGATAATTGTGTATTATACTATTTTATTAGAATGTATATTACTACTGTGCTTTCACACTCTGATTTTTCCCTGTACTGATACATAGCGTACATATGTGAGGGTACTTTCGCCCTACCTATGTACGTAGCAATAGCATCTCTGTACCCGGCGGGCGAGGCGTTACAGGATAGTATCAGAACCTAGATATCACATCTTCAATAAGCCCATTTGACAGATTAATGTGATATTAATTTGCAATTAGAACGCATGAGTCATAGATATACTTTCCAACCACAAGTACAAAAGTTATCTATTCTGTCCTGATAATTTGTCTCCTGAATCCTAAAACCCTCCCATCTTTTCATATTTCAATTTCCCGTCATCCTTTAGACTAACTCAAACATGGAAAGATGGGAAAATCATAATGATCTCGGCTCTTCTCGGGATGGTCCTAGTGGGGAAAGAGCTGATATGATGGGATTTCTTCAGAATATGATGGAAAACCAGCAGAAACAGATAGAATTCCTGCGCCAGGGTTTGTTGACAGCACCCCGTGAGCAGATGCCAGGGAATATCTCTGAGTTCAGAAGGCTATAGCTGGCTATATTTTCTAGTATCGAAAAGCTGTTGGATGCAAAGCAGTGGCTAATCGACACATCTGATCTCTTGAAGGCGGCTCAAATCCTGATGAAAATCAAGTGGAAGTGGCCAAGATACAACAAGGATGTGGCCAGATCCTTGTGGCTGGCAGAGGAAGTGAGACTGGAAAAACCCATCACTTGGATCAGTTCTCGAAGAGTTTCTACGAAAAGTACGATGGCCCAGAAAGAGATGAAGAACAATTCATCATGCTACAATAAAAGATCTTAAATTTTTAATGAATATTTTCAAAATAAAACTATATAATTATTAATTGAATAGTGTAGCATTTAACTTTTAACTTGAATGATATAATAAATGTGGTTTTAAAATAATTGAAAGCTATATAAGAGTTAGACCCACGTAACAATAAAATTCAATGTGAGTATTTTAATATAAAGTATGATATTAATTTAAAGTAATTTTTAACTTTTTCCCCTATTTGTTGTAATACATAGAGAGACATAATACTTAGACGGTGAGGCAACTGTTAAGGACTTAAGAGTTTGCATTAAAACAGTAGAAGAAGACAATAGATTACATATTTAACTTGTTTTAGAAATAAAATTATGTAGCAGTCTTTATTTGAATACCTGGGGATTAAATTTATCAAGCTAATCATTATTCCAAGCCAAGTCCAAGCTTAACATGATGGTTATTGGTAGCGCTCACGTCTAGATATATAAAGTGGAAAGATACAAACTGAAGCCTCCGCTGGGGAATGGGTTCCTTCTAGTGATGGTCCTCATGATTCCTTTGATCATGGCGACTCCCCACTGGAATCTCGAATATGTTGGGGAGTTTCGAGGTTGATCATCATTTTGATCCGTCGGACCTCCTCGAGCTGCCAGCATCTTCACGAGCCTGAATCTGGTCCGGGTCGGATTGTGTTACTAGCCCGTGGCCCGGGTTCTGGAAAACAGTATGCGAGCCAAGGGGAAGGCGGGCCTAGTACTGGTGAGAACCATTAAACAAGTTGAAGGGCATCATCCGTCTTTTGGCAGGATCATATTGGTTTGCAAGCGTAACTATCATTACTGCAACACCAACATAATTGCAAGGAGCTTTATACAACTTGTCGAGTTCTAGCCAGCTGAGGTGGGGCTTGTAGCTCTATAGCCCCTTTCTTTGTTCTCTGTGTCAAATTGCGCCCACAGGACAACAAGGGAGGGAGAGAAGGGCTATTGAGACCTTGGGTTGTTTCAGGCTGGTTAGGGCAGGTTCTGAGATTTAATGCAGCCTATGCAAAAAGTGAACAAAAGACCTTTCTCTATGTACTTATAAAATATCAATAAACATCAATTTGAATCTCTAAAACAAAATTTATATGTGCAAATGTGAATTGTAATGACATTTTTCTTAACTAAAAAGATATTAATCATTATGGAAAAATTAAAAGATACTGGAAAAATTTCACTAGAAAAACAATATGGTTTATTCCCTAATCTCTAAATGAATTTCTAAACTATTCCTTATAAATCTACTCAGTCATAACATATCATCACAATATTAATCGAGAAAATAGAAACAAAGGCAATATGCTTTAACGCAAGCCATAAAAAATACTTAAATGGGATAACTATATACTAAAAAAATTACTATGCATGAATTGTGATGAACAATATGGATCCTCCAGTTAGATTCTGGCAACATCATCTTCAACATAATCAACTTCTCAACACCCTAAAATAAATTTTAAAAAAATCAAAATCCAAAAACCCTAACAGCCTTCCCAACACTAAATCCATAATAAAAATCATATAAAAAATAAAAATAAAACAAAAAAATCACCAGCACAAAAACTTTAGGCACTTGGTTCAATGGATCAACAATACTCATGACCTCTATCAAAATAAAAGAAATAACATGAGCACTGTAATTTGAATTCTACAAGATTCTGAAAAATCTGATACTACAGCACGTAAATTATTAACAGTTCCTAGGAAATCTTTCGGACTAATCCGAACCATCATAATTTGTCAATACTAAAAGTTTTAAATAACTTCCTGATGCAAGCTCATAACTTACAGTTAGCGTTGCTTTACTCAAATATATCACTGATTGTTCATGTGTAAATCGTGCACATGTGTGAAAAATGTGATGCAGACAAAGAAAACACTTGTAGTTGAAAACTTAGTTTAGTACCTGGCATGTACTAAAAGTGCCAATTGACTCCTTATTGGACCAAAAAACTTTAGGCACTTGGTTCAATGGGTCAACAATACTCACAATCTCTATCAAAAGAAATGATTAGGAGAATAATCATAAATGTGTGTGGCAGCTTGCTTGTTATTTTAACAAACAAGGATAGGAGATATCCTAACATGTATAGTTTGAGTGACAACAACCATTTGCGTCACCGCTGTTGACACTCCAAAAAAACAAGGTCCCAGATAGCCCCCAGACTGGCTGAACGATGTCTAACTCATCAACACTTCCAAAAGACAGGTCACGGATAGTCGAGCAAACATCAAGAAGATGATTAAAAATGGCTAAAAATTGGCTAAGGCTTAGCTTCACATGAAGCTTTGAGTTAGCTCCGCCTGGAGCTTTAGCCTCGCATAGGCTAGCTTCGCTTAGAGCTTAAGCCTCGTAGTGTGTTAGCTCCACATTAAGCTTATAGATAGCTCCGCATGGAGCTTTAAGTCAGTTTCGCTTGAAGCTCTGAATTAGCTCCGCGAGAGCTCTGAATTTGCTCTGCATGGAACCTTAGCCTCGTAGGCAAAGTTAGCTCCGCTCGGAGCTATTGGTCATATTGACCACTGCAAAAACCCAACACAAGATTAGTGGGGTAACCACCCACTAAGTTAGTGGATTAATTACCATTTTAAATGGGCAATCACTTCCAGATCCCTCATTAAAAGGAGCTGATTAAGGGGTCGTAACGCCCCTAAACCAGCTGGCTGTCTAGCCTTGCAGGCTCTCAATTTAGCCTCGCAGGCTCTCATTTTAGCTTCGCTAAAGCGCCCTCTAGTTTTGTCAGAGGTTATTGTTGGCCCAAAGGCCCTTCACCCTAGTTTTGATGATGATCAACTCATGTAGTTATAGTTACTAATGATCTTGTGTTTAATTAGTGACAGATTCATGATCAAGATCTTAGTAGGTGCATAGCTCAACAAAGGATAAAAGAACAAGATTTGGAGCTTGCATGTGGTGATCCAAGGAGTTTTTGGATCAAGCTTGGACCAAGTCAAGAAGATGAGAAGCCTTCAAAGGAAGACTTCAAGAAGTTGAAGACTTGGGTCTAGGTATAGAATTTTGTATTTTTGTTTTAGTAAAAATGTAAAGGATAGATAGTTGGTGGATTGCTCAAGTTATATCACACACACACACTCTTGATAGAACTCTTGATTTAATTGATTTCATAAAGATTTCTTTTTAGAAAAGAATTTTATTTAGTAAAAGATTTTCTTTGAGACAAAATATTTATCTTGGATTTTGGTATTTCATAGTTCATATCTTTAAACCAAAATCTTGATTAGAGCTTTATATCAAAAACATAGATATTTCTTATTGATTGTGTAGTGGATCATATCCATACACACTATGCTTTAAAATGAACTCAAATATCTTGTTTTTGTATTTGATGAAGATTTAGAAAAACAAGTTTGGAAAAACATGTTTTGGAAAAATACATTTTGGTTATTGAGCTAATATTTCCAAGTTACAAAAATAGACCAAAACATCTATAACATGTCTTGATTTTGTGCAAGCATGTTTGTTCTTTCAAGTATATTGGTAAAACTATTTTTGTAGAATTTCTATGTATTTTTAGGATTTTATAAAAAGATTTTAAATCCTGTTTTCAGACCTGGAGACTGGCTGACAGGCCAAACCGGTCGACCGGACCGGTCGACCGATGTGCACAGCCCTGTGCACGTTGTCAGCACAGTGGCCGGTCGACCGGGTCGGTCGACCGACCAAGAGAGTTTGCTCTCTGGAAATGTCCAGTCGACCGATAGGTCGACCGACAGTTCATTCCAGGTTATCGGTCGACCGAGCCGGTCGACCGGTGGCTGCAACGGTCAGAAAAATGACCGTTGGCCGGTCGACCGGCGGTCGACCGACAGCACTGACAGAACCCCAACGGCTCTATTTCTGGCAGCCTATAAAAGGGGTCTTGTCAACTGTTTTGAGGTTAAGATTTTTGAGACTTCTTGAGCAGTTTTTCCCACTCATTTCAGAAGTTTTCTCCACAAATTTGAGAGCAAATATTTCCAATCAAAAGGGAGTTTTTATCAAGAGAGTGTTAAAGTGATTTCTTGAGTTTTCCATCAAAACTTTCTTTCCTTGATTTCTCACACTTCACTTGAGCATCCATAGACATATCTATCCTATAGGAAAGTGTTGTAGTGAGCTTTTGTAATTGGTGATCAAGTGTTAGATCACCAAAGAGATTTCCATTGTATTTTGAGGAGACGGGCAAGTGTGCTCGTTGTGGTGTGGAGTTCGGTTGTGAACTCTTTGGTAGAGGTACGGCCTCGGCGAGTCGGTGGACTTGCGTGTGTACGGGACTTGGGAGTCCGAGGGCTTGTAGGTGTTGCGGCACCGAGGAGAGATCCGGTGGGATCTTGCATAGTGGAAATCCTTCGTGTGTCGAAGGCGGGGATGTAGAGCAAGTGTGCTCGAACCTCGAAACATACCCTTGTGTTTGCGATTGCTATCTCTTGCTCTCTTTTTCTTTTGTCTCTATTTTATATCTTGCATTCAATTTATTGTGTTCATCTTATATATGCATGATATATTCCCTTGTGCTCATAATTGATATACATACTTGCTTGGGATTGTGGTTAACACTAGTATTCAACCAAGAGAGCCAACGCGGCACCTCAACCCATTCAAGGGGAATCTAGAGGAGCTTGTCCAGAGCCTCGCAAGGGGAATTCGGCAACACTCTTGTGTTATACATAAGTGTTTAATTAAAAGAAGTTTTAATTTGGTCAACTTAGTTTTTATTCCGCATTATTTGTTCATAAGTGACCTTTAGATTAGCCATCACCTATTCACCCCCCCTCTAGGTGATCTTACAATTGGTATCAGAGCTAGTGCTCTTGATTTGGGTCTAACAACCTAAGAGTTAAAGATCCTCCTTTAGGCTAATCACAATATTTTTGTACACACACACCTCACCATGGACTTCATGTCACCACCCACCTTTGATATTCTTAACATCCAAATTTGGAAGGTTAAGATGTCTTTGTTCCTCAAAGGACTTGGCCTTAGTGTATATCTTGCCTCTACTAATAAAGAATATTGCTTAAATGGTAAGAACATTGAGGCTAATGCAAAAGCCCTAAATGCTTTGAAGAGTACCCTAAATGATGATTACTTATTTAGGGTTGCTAATATTGATTCGGCTTTTGTAGCTTGGAACATCATCACCTCCCTTGGCGAAAAGGATCTATATTATGCCGGGAGCGATTCGGACGTTGGAAGCAACACCTCCAACACATGCTTTATGGTCCAAGGGGATAACCCCTTGAGGTAAATTCCGAATCCGATGATGAGAACATGTCATATGATGAGCTCACTACCTTTTGTCATCTTATACTTGAAAAATATGACATGCTTAAAAGGAATAATAAAAATTTGAAAAAGGAAATTGCTTGCATGCATGTAGAACATGACTCTTTTAGAGATAACATTGCATGCTTAGAAAAAGATAACATATTTTGAAAAAGAAATTTGATTGCATGCATGTAGAAAATGATTCCTTGAAAAATAAACTTGCATGTTTAGAAAAAGAAAAGGAAGATTTGAAAAATGAGAATGTTTCCTTATTTTTTAAATTGAGTAGTTTGTGTGAAGGAAACAATACTTTGAAAGAAAAGATTGACTTGGTGGAAAAACAAAAAGAAGATATTTTGCAAGAAAATATTACTTTGAAAAGAAAATTTGTTGAAAAAGAAAAAGATTTTGTTGCTAAGAAGAAAAAATAAATGATTCTTCATCTCATCATGCCTTTCATGCTACCACTAATGAGATTAAGAACTTGAAAAATAAAATGAATAATTTGAGTTCAACTTTGAACTCTTGTGCATTTAATCATTCTAAGTTGGAATCTTTGTTTCAAAAGAAACAAGTTCCCCATGCTCATGCACATACTCATCATGCTCATGCTTATGGTGCACATCACGATCACAATCACACTCATAAGCATCATGCTAAGGTGTACATTTGTACACATTGCGGTCGCAAAGGCCATCTAGCAAGATATTGTTTTGATAAGAAACCATATTTATATTTTGCTAAGTATAATAGATTTTGGGTTCCTTACAACAATGCTAACCCCAAAGGACCCAAGAAAACATGGGTACCAAAACCCCCACCCTTTGATTTTGATATAGGTGGAGGCTCTCACAAAACGTGAGAGGATTGGTGCCTTGGTAGCGAATGCAATAAACATGATGGACAAACATTGGGATGCATTGCTATCAAGGAATCTTGGTGGGAAAGGCCACCATATTTGGAGCTTTGGAGTTGGTAATAATTTCTAAACTCCTACCTTTTATGTACATGCTTTTACATATGTCATACTCATAGCATGTTCATGATTTTATTTGATTTGTGCTTCATGTGGTATTTACATGCTTAGATGTAGATTTGTCAAACTTGTATGTATACATATACAAATAGTGAATTACAATTGACTCTTAAATAATTTGAACTTCATGCTCACTTGTATCCACTTTATGCATATGTATAATCTAGTTTTGATAATTCTCATATATACATGTTTTGCCAATTTTTGTGATTTACTTCATGTATATGCATGCTTAATTCAAATCTAATAAATATACATGTATACCCGTGAGTCTCTTGCCTTCATGCAAACATTTAATAGACTCTTTTATTTTTGGGATATGTATGCATATTGTTAGATTTGTATAAACCATACATATACCATGAAATTGTTGATTTTAGTGAAAAATGATTTTTCATGATTTGTTGTTAAAAATTTGACTTATGATCGTTTTGGGCTTCAATGACTATTTTCATGAAGATACTATTTACATAACCTTTGAACACTCATCTTTAAGAAAACATATAATTTGGAGTTTTATGGACTATGAGTGCTTGAACTTTTATGTACTTAGTAGTATTTATGAAAACATTTGAATTTGATGTATTTGAAGGATCTTTAACTAGTTTTTCAAAAACAATTTATACTAGTTAGTTATTCTTCAAATAGCCTTTGAGATTTACACATGATCCTATTTTACAATTGGTATTTTACAATTATATGGATAATTCTTGTATATTCTCAAAATTTATTTGATGCTTCATGATTTGAATATTAGTTTGAATGTTAACCTTTATCAACACTAGGATTTATACTTGTACATATTATGGGCTACAAATAAATCTATTTATATTTGTGCTTGAATGCCTATTTGAACCCATTAGATGTGCTTGTATTGCTTAGTTTTGATGATAATACATCTTCAAACTTGTATTCCCATTTTGGACTTGTGGTTTGACCATGTGCTTTTCATTTCATGTATATGCTTGTCTTGCCAAAACATTAAGATATACATGGATACCTCTTGAGTCATTTGCCTTTAATGCAAATCTACTTATATGGACTCAATTGTATTTTAGGGATATGTATGTATACTTAATGTCTTGACAAAACATACATATATCTTGAAATATAAATTTTGTTTTTAATAAAATTTTGTGTTTTTAAAATTGGTACAATAAATTTTTGTGATGGATTTCAAGAATTCAAAATTTATGATTTGAAGGAATATTGAGTTTTATTGCTATTTTTCATGATGCCATGTTCCACATAACACTAGTTCACTCATTTTTTGAATTTGGACTTTATAGATAGAGTGTTTTTAGTGCCTTGTGTTTCATTGATCTTTCATGAAAAACTTTTTAACTTATTCCTTGATGGAAGGATCTCGTACTAGTTCTTAAAACAAGTTCATTTAACTAGTTCGAATTCTTCATATGGTAGATTATATGATGTATACACTTATGCTTACTTTTCAATTGGTATCATTGGTTATTTGCAATTGGTATCAATATGACTTCATGTTGTGTATATCCATATTTTGATTGTATGTATGAATGCCTTCAAATTATATCAATTTCTATTGGTATTATCTTGTCATACATATATGTTATCTATTTGTGCTTATTTTACAAGTGGTATTTCCTTTAAAGCACAAAGATTGTTGATGCTAAGCTTAATTAGATTTCAAATTGGTATTTCATAATAAGCTTATGCATTGTGTTTTGAAATTGGTATCAAAATTCAAATTTGATTATTTTACAATTGATATCTCAAAATTTGTTGTTACTAAGAAAAAGTTAAAATTTTGTTTTGATAAAGAAAAATTCAAAATTTTTGATTTGTATTGTCTATATGCAAGGAGAGCTTAACATCTCTTCCATATGTAGATTCATGTTGAGTATATTATAATTTGAGGAGCTTGACAACTCTTCTTTTCATGATATACGTGTGTAGGGGAGCTTCACATCTCCTCTTATGCATGACATATTATACGTTATGTGAATTAGGGCTTGTCATCCCTCTTTCATGTAATGTATATGTGTCGGGAAGCTAACTTAACGTCTTCCTCTTCATGAATTTATATCGCATATAAATTTTATTGATTGATTTGTATTTACCCCTCCTTGATCTCTTTGTTTTTAACAAAAAGGGGGAGAAAATTTGTTTGATGTATTTTTACTTTGAACCCTTTGTTGATGATTGACAAAAAGGGGGAGAAGTATTTGAGATTGTATTGTATATGCATGTTTTCATTGCTTAAGGGAGAGAAAGATTTTGAGATGATTTTGAGTTTTTATACTTGTGCTTTTACTCATGCATCACAAGAAATAAAAGATTTGTTTTGTTTTACATGCATTCATTTGCATACATTTTTATGTGCTTCATTGAATATCTATTGCTTATTTATTATGCATGAGTTAAGGGGGAGCTTCCTTGAAGCTTTACTTTAATCCATGCATATATAACTCCATGAGTTTTGTCATCATCAAAAAGGGGGAGATTGTTGGCCCAAAGGCCCTTCACCCTAGTTTTGATGATGATCAACTCATGTAGTTATAGTTACTAATGATCTTGTGTTTAATTAGTGACAGATTCATGATCAAGATCTTAGTAGGTGCATAGCTCAACAAAGGATAAAAGAACAAGATTTGGAGCTTGCATGTGGTGATCCAAGGAGTTTTTGGATCAAGCTTGGACCAAGTCAAGAAGATGAGAAGCCTTCAAAGGAAGACTTCAAGAAGTTGAAGACTTGGGTCTAGGTATAGAATTTTGTATTTTTGTTTTAGTAAAAATGTAAAGGATAGATAGTTGGTGGATTGCTCAAGTTATATCACACACACACACTCTTGATAGAACTCTTGATTTAATTGATTTCATAAAAGATTTCTTTTTAGAAAAGAATTTTTATTTAGTAAAAGATTTTCTTTGAGACAAAATATTTATCTTGGATTTTGGTATTTCATAGTTCATATCTTTAAACCAAAATCTTGATTAGAGCTTTATATCAAAAACATAGATATTTCTTATTGATTGTGTAGTGGATCATATCCATACACACTATGCTTTAAAATGAACTCAAATATCTTGTTTTTGTATTTGATGAAGATTTAGAAAAACAAGTTTGGAAAAACATGTTTTGGAAAATACATTTTGGTTATTGAGCTAATATTTCCAAGTTACAAAAATAGACCAAAACATCTATAACATGTCTTGATTTTGTGCAAGCATGTTTGTTCTTTCAAGTATATTGGTAAAACTATTTTGTAAAATTTCTATGTATTTTTAGGATTTTATAAAAAGATTTTAAATCCTGTTTTCAGACCTGGAGACTGGCTGACAGGCCAAACCGGTCGACCGGACCGGTCGACCGATGTGCACAGCCCTGTGCACGTTATCAGCACAGTGGCCGGTCGACCGGGTCGGTCGACCGACCAAGAGAGTTTGCTCTCTGGAAATGTCCAGTCGACCGATAGGTCGACCGACAGTTCATTCCAGGTTATCGGTCGACCGAGCCGGTCGACCGGTGGCTGCAACGGTCAGAAAAATGACCGTTGGCCGGTCGACCGGCGGTCGACCGACAGCACTGACAGAACCCCAACGGCTCTATTTCTGGCAGCCTATAAAAGGGGGTCTTGTCAACTGTTTTGAGGTTAAGATTTTTGAGACTTCTTGAGCAGTTTTTCCCACTCATTTCAGAAGTTTTCTCCACAAATTTGAGAGCAAATATTTCCAATCAAAAGGGAGTTTTTATCAAGAGAGTGTTAAAGTGATTTCTTGAGTTTTCCATCAAAACTTTCTTTCCTTGATTTCTCACACTTCACTTGAGCATCCATAGACATATCTATCCTATAGGAAAGTGTTGTAGTGAGCTTTTGTAATTGGTGATCAAGTGTTAGATCACCAAAGAGATTTCCATTGTATTTTGAGGAGACGGGCAAGTGTGCTCGTTGTGGTGTGGAGTTCGGTTGTGAACTCTTTGGTAGAGGTACGGCCTCGGCGAGTCGGTGGACTTGCGTGTGTACGGGACTTGGGAGTCCGAGGGCTTGTAGGTGTTGCGGCACCGAGGAGAGATCCGGTGGGATCTTGCATAGTGGAAATCCTTCGTGTGTCGAAGGCGGGGATGTAGAGCAAGTGTGCTCGAACCTCGAAACATACCCTTGTGTTTGCGATTGCTATCTCTTGCTCTCTTTTCTTTTTGTCTCTATTTTATATCTTGCATTCAATTTATTGTGTTCATCTTATATATGCATGATATATTCCCTTGTGCTCATAATTGATATACATACTTGCTTGGGATTGTGGTTAACACTAGTATTCAACCAAGAGAGCCAACGCGGCACCTCAACCCATTCAAGGGGAATCTAGAGGAGCTTGTCCAGAGCCTCGCAAGGGGAATTCGGCAACACTCTTGTGTTATACATAAGTGTTTAATTAAAAGAAGTTTTAATTTGGTCAACTTAGTTTTTATTCCGCATTATTTGTTCATAAGTGACCTTTAGATTAGCCATCACCTATTCACCCCCCCTCTAGGTGATCTTACAGTTATTTTACTTCACATGCAAATCTATCCAAACGGTTTTTAGTCTGTATTGATTTCTAAGGGCGGTTACACCCTTGCAAAGCCTAAAAATAGCCCATCTTGAGGTTGAGCATAAGGCTGGCCATTAAATAACAAAATTACTAGAGATCTCATTTCAAGCGAATCATTCTCTCAGCTTCCAAACTTTTCAGAGATTCATCTCCTTCATCCTTTAGGGATCAATTTCAGGGAGCTCAGACCCTAGATGTTTGATTCTCGAAGAATTTTTAGAACCATGCAAGAAGGAAATTCCAAGCAGAAGACTCCAAGATTCAATTGCTCGCATCGTCAACGGGACAAAGTGATCGCGCGCTTACCAAACTCCTACTGGCACACTTCCTTAGAAACTCTGGAAGAAAGTTATTGTAATTTTCTTTTAATTACTTGTAGTCCTCTTCGAAATTTTTGTAAGTTTTTCTCTCTGCAAATCAATGGAAAAATAAGATGGCGACTCTGCTGGGGATGGTTCTCTTCACCAACGAGAAGACAGTGTCACTATGCGATGATCAGACCCTCGGGTCTATGACAGAAAATTTAGTCATCCAATTTGACCAAGAGAAGTTTGAGCGACTTCTCTCTGAGGGAGGCTCAAGCCCTATCAATGTGTGCCAGCACAAGAAGATCTCCTTGGCCAGAACCCCTCTGGTTAAGGCTTGGAATCAAAAGCCAGTCTCTGTTGAAACTAGTACGGCTCCACGCGAGCCTACTTTAGCCTAATGTGAGCCTCAGCAAGCTTCATGTGAATTTAAGGTCCTGCGCAGACCTATTACAGTCTCCTTCAGTGAGACTAATTTAGCTCTGTATGAGCTCACAACAGCCCCTGATGGGGCTATCTTGGCCTCACGCCAGGTCAGAGATGGATCTCTTTGCTTAGCTTTTAGCGAAGCTACTCCTGCATCCTCCAGCCACGAGGTTGAGATGTTTAGAGAAGCTTCAGTAGAACTAAGGCCCAAGGTCGCTCATCCAGCGAAGCTAAGGCAAAAATGCCATGCGGCGCTACACTGCTAGCTTCGCCTCCAATAGCGAAGCTAAAGAACTTTGTGCTATAACAGCTTCACAGTGCGAAGCTAAGTTCTGCGGCGAGGCTATTCTAGCTTCACCTCCAACCAAGCAGAGAGCCTTTAAGGCTAAGCCCAGGGTTTCTCAACCCAAGCGGGCTTACATCCAATCTCCCCGAGTCTTTGTATTGGATCGATTGGGTCCAGCTAACACAAACTTGCGGGAATATCTGAGCAACAAGGGAAAACTTTCTGATGAATCGGTCACATCTCGCCATCCCAGTGCAAGCAAGCGAGATGTCAACTTGTGATGGTTCATTCCGTCCATTGTTGTTTGGGTCAATCCCCGTGACTTCTCCTCTAACTCAGCAGCCGATGTTTTACCAATTATCAGTCCAAGTTTCTAATAGATCCAAGTCTCAAAAGAAGAAAACAACAAAGGTTTCACACCTTGCAGCTGTCTCTGTCAACATGATAAGCCGAGAAAGAGATCTACTATGGTTCCAATGAAGGATACAGGGGGTTTGTACTTCCTCATGCAGTTCTCTGGACCCTGACTATAGTCCGGCTTAGGTCAGGTTCTAGTTGAACAAAAGGGTGTCTTCCAAGATACACGCTCTAGGTAGCAATACCCTACAATTATGGACAACCTTGTTCCTCAACGGCTATGTCACCGAAACCGTTAAGGCACCTCTTCCAATGGCCTGATGACTAAGGAGAAACCAGTGGCTACACATCCTCCGCTACCATCAATTCGGTACAAACATGGTTTGTACTAGCCAACATGGCTGATAACAACATGATGATGATCTCCGTCATCGCATAGAAGCTCAAGAGCAAACTTCTAGGGCTTAACAAACAGTCTTAGAAAATATCCAGCAGATGTTGACCCAACTTCTGAACAACCAGAACAACGATAAAACACCGATAGCAATCATGAGGAAGAGGAAAACCTCAACAATGAACCTCCTAAGACCGAGTGATCGAAGGAAGGTTTCTTAATCAATGCCGAGGTCATCAAAGTTATCCAAGCTCAGATAGCATCCCTAGCCCAAAGGAATGAGTTGAAAAAAGTAGGGAGGACATCTCCTTACCCTTGGAATGGGACTTTATTCCATATCCACTGAAGTTCAAGCTGCCTACGTTGCACACCTACGATGGCAAGAGCTCCTTAATTCAGCATGTATATTACTTCCATATTGATCGGTCACATATATTGCATATATATATATTGTCACATTACCATTTTACTATCTAAATAAATCATATTAATAAGTCCTATTTTTCTTTATAAAATGCAAGCCCATTGCTAAAGGATAAGAAAGAGAAACGAGCCCAAAAGCCTATCAAATTCTGATTTAATTCAGAATTAATTCAAAATCAGGAAATTAGGGCAGATCATGGCAAATCAAAGAGGTTGAAAACCGGTTAAAATGAATCTTCTCAAATCAGGTGATTAAAGCCAAAGAACAAAGGTTGTTTCTTCAAATCCTAGAGCTGAAACGGGAAAACTAACAGTAGATAAGGGGAGTCACCAAACGAGCGAGACCCACCAACCTGGTGTGGCCACCTGGCCACACCATGGCCACGAAAATGCGGCCATAGTCGTGTTTTTGCGGCTTGTTAGGATTTGTTGGGGGAGCATTTTCTCCCCCATCTTCGTACGACCTCCCCCGTTTAGCTTTTGCTTTTAAATATTGTATTTTTCAGAGAAAAAGGGACCGAAAATTTGTTTAAGTTTTTCTTTTTATTTTTAAGGTTTAGGCTCTTTGTTAGATAGTATAGAAGTTGTATCTCTATTTTCTAATTTATAGTTCTGTTCAAATACCAGTGAGAGTGAGGAATAGAGTGATTGTAATCTGAAGATTGAAGTGACATCAATAAAGGATCAAGCTTTCTCTTCTTCCACTTCAATTCACGGGTATGTCTTGCTTTATTTACATGTCTTATTTTTCATCTTTCATGAGTAGCTAAATTTGTTTTCTGGGCTCACTATAGTCCCTCTCTTCGATCTCTCTTGTTTTTGAATGACTTTGATGTAAAGACCCAATGGAATCATATGCATGCCTAAACTAAGACTTTCTTCTTTGAAAGTATTCTTGAAGGCACATGAGGATGGGTTTGGATTTCTAAACTTCTACTTCTTTTAAAAACATCACTTGAACTTGTTTTTATTTCATACTTGAAAGACTTGATGTTTAACATTCAATTCAAGATGATTTCTTAAGAAAAAGAGTTAACTTTTTCAAACTATCTTATTTGCTTTGCCTAAAACTTCTAAACTCAAGCTTAAGATTTTGCTTATGATCAAGTTGAGGCACTAAGAATTTCAAGAGAAGAACGTATCATTGAGTAATGAGATAGTGAGCCCAGATCTTCTTCCTATATTAAAAACAATCAAACAATTTTCAACACTTTTTAAAGATCACCTTTTCCAAAGCCTTCTCTAATTTTCAAATTTTCTTTTAATCATTTCCCTTCTCTCCATTCTCTTTTTCAATATATATATAAAAAAGAAAAACATCAACTCCATTCTTTATTACTTAACAAAAACACTGAAAAGCTTCTATCACAATCCTCCTCGTGGACACGACCCGTTAGCCCAAAGCTACACAGTAATTCTCATCGCTTTCATTTTATGATCACATATCAAACCGGCAATGTGATAATAATGATGATATCATGGCCGGGTTATTTGTTGGCACCCTCAAGGGGGTAGCCTTTGACTAGTTCGGAGCCTTCCTAGCGGCTCCATCAACTCTTGGGTTGACCTGAAAACCCAATTTTTCTCTCGATTCTACGAAGATGATATTGAGGTGACCATGGACAAGCTTCCCTCAATAGTCAGAAGGGAGGGGAGTCTGTAAGGGATTATATGGAGAGGTTTTGAAACCTCTCTTATATACCCTGCAGGCATGCCTTTACCTATGTTGCTCCAAACATGTAGGCATAACTTTCTTGACAAGATGGAACACCGTATGGGAGCAGTCAAAGCCCATACCTGAAAAAAGCTTGTTGAACAAGCTGAGATAGCTGAGAAAATCGGCTAAAAAGTTTGAGCGCTCAGTGCCGAAGAAGAAATAAGGGGTCAACAACAAAGGGCGAGATGCAGCCCAGTCTTCCCAAGCCAAAAGGAAAGAGACAATTTGTAGAGTTGTCTGGGGAAGATCCATAAAAGCAGAAAAAGATTAGTTCTAACAACAATCTGGAGTTAAAGTTCTGCCTAAATAATACTCCTTTAAAGACGAGCAAGTGGTGACAATCTTCCGCTTACTCAGCAAGGGTAACAAGCTCAGTTACCAGAGGTTCAACACCCGAACAAAGTTGGACGTACAAATGACCTCAACTACTGTCTCTTCCATAGGATGGTACATTATCCTACCAACAGGTGCTTTGTCCTCAAGGACATGATTCAAGCATTAGTTGATGCTGGTATTATGAGAATAAAATTAGAACAAAAGAAAGTCACCGCCAACATGGTGACTCTCAATTTCGAGATCTTCCCGAAAGTGTTTGTTCCAGATGGACCATCCTGGTCCCCAAAGCATGATTGGAAGTTATCAACCCATTGGCAGAAAAGTAGGAAGCCAAGGATCTCACACTATTGACAACAAAATCTAGGAGATCATGTGGGTACACCCGAACATTGTAAAAGATGAACAACAAGAGTCGAGTCAGCCCAAACTCAAAGGCAAATCGTGCAACGTCATGTCCCTTGCTCAGGATGATGATGCGACGACTGTAGCTTCTCTCAGTAGCTCTGAAGAGAAGTATGCCTTCACAGCACATCCCATTGCCACACAGCCAATAGGCACCTGGTCTGGCAAGCAACATTTGCGGTAATACGATCAAACCCTCAACGAAACACAATAGTAAATAACGTCAGGAAATGCTGCACTTGTCCAAGCTTCGACACCAGCCCTTCCATTGGACAAAAAGAAGCAAAAGGAAGTGAAGTTCGATAAAGTCTAAAGCATATTCTTCCTAAAGACTTAACACTCCTTTCTGCTTTGACATATTAGCATAACTGGCTAATATTCCAGCTCGTATTACTTTGCACAAGATGCTCTGTTTCTCGAAGGAAACAAGAGAGGCGCTCAGGGATGCGCTTATTAATTCAGAGTCTTTTCTGACACAAGTGACCTCAATCCCTACTGACGATGACAGGACTCCGTGCCCCCAATGTCATTTGGTATAGCAACAGGTGCCATCAATTACCTTCACTCCCGAGACATGCTCCTCAAAGATGATAAGCATGATCGACCTTTATCCTATACTTGGTACATTGGTTCCACATGCATCGAGAGTATCCAAGTCGATCTGGGGTCTGCTTTTAGCATCAACTCCAAGAGACTCCTCTGATTTCTTGGCATCCCTCTGAACAGATTGTCAACAATGGCTACTACGATATACAGCTTCAACGCCAGAAGTAACCATCCTCTGGCAAGATCCATCTCCGACGCTATAGATCTGAATAAAAAATAACATGTTACATTATCGACATTGATATGTCCTATAATCTTTTGCTTGGACGACCATGGATCCATGCCAATTGGATCGTTCCATTCACTCTCCACCAATGCTTCAATTATGTGGACGATAAGGCAATGGTCAGGATGGTGTTCGCCGAAATGTAACCATTCAAAGGAGTGAAGATTTACTTTACCGACTCTCTTCTTTACCAAGAAATCAATAAACTAGATAAGGAGCCATTGCCTGATGACATTGACAACGACAACGAAGCAGACTCAAAATCAGGAGAAAACCCAACAGCTATCTTTGATGAAGAACCAATTATAACATACTTTAATTATCCTAATTGTAATAATTCTGGTTAAAATGACAGCGAATGCATTCTTAATGAAAATGTCAATTTCGATTATTCCTTGTATCTTAATGATGCACATAGTCCTATTGACATGAGTCCTTTACACATGCCTCTGCTAATGTCAACGGCGTGCATGCACGTAGAGGATAATGATTGACCTGTCTTTGTGGTTCCATCTTCCAAGGAGGGTCAATCGCCAATCATATTTGGCAGAATCCGACCACAGTTTACTACATCCAATGATTCGGACGAAGACTTAGAGTCCCCATAATTCTTTCATTATGCACAGTCAGCACATCATATGATGAAGGGAATAGTTATGACATGCATCGTGGTGAAGGCTTAAATTTTGGGAAAGAACGACTCATCCCTTTACAATTTTTTGTACCGAAAAGAAAGCCAACCAACTATTATGATCAAACACGTAGTTGGGATATGTTACCCTACCCACTCAATCTGAATTAGAGACTGTTGGATCTCTACCATCACATTCCTCAGATTCATCTGGCTCAGAATCAGATGTTAGTGTGGGGGTAGTCTTCAAAAATCTCTTCGCCAATATGACATCTATCATTCAGGTAAAACAAGATGAAGATATTGAGCCATTCAACACCGATCCGTGGGCTCAGTAACTAGATCTTCAATGGGAGAAGCATTTTGAGCGATGCAAACCTCCCACTGAAGATAAAGTAATTCAAGTCGATGTGGGTGATCAAGCACACCCAAAGCTCATTTCTATAAGTGAAAGCCTGTCGTCAACAAAAAAGTAAGACCTCATATTTCTTATATGAGAATATATAGATGTTTTTACTTGGAGTTATGAAAACATGCTCGGCCTTGACCCACAAGTAGCCATGCACCGTCTTAACATCAAACCGATACTAAACCAGTTAAGCAATAATAATGATGGTTTCGATCTGACATTATGGAGGCAATCGCAGCTGAAGTTCACAAGCTTATTGAATGTGACTTCATTCGGGAGGAACAACATCCAGACTGAGTTGCTAACATTGTCCCTGTTCTCATGAAGAACGGGAAGATCAGGGTCTGCATCGACTTTTGTGATCTTAACACAGACTATTCTAAGGATGGATTTTCACTGCCCATCACTTATGTCATGATTGATAACACATGCGGCTTCAAAAAGATATCCTTTATGGATGGCTTCTTAGGGTCCAACCAAATTAAAATATACCTGGATGACAAAAAGCATACGTCATTCCGAACACCATTAGGGGTATACTGTCATACAATGATGCCATTTGGCCTAAAGAACACCGGTGAAACCTACCAATATGCTATGAGTATGATCTTCCTTGATCATCTATGGAAGACGGTGGAATACTATGTAGATGACATTGCAATCAAAAGTCGCAGCAAAGATGACCATCTCTGCGATGTTCAACATTATGCGAGCTCATCAGCTGAAAATGACCCGATGAAGTTATTCTTGAGAGTGTCAAGTGACAATTCCTTGGATTTATTATCACATCCAAAGGAATTCATCTTGACCCCAACAAGGTTAAGACTATCCAGAGTATGCAACCCCTAAAGACTCTCAAATAGCTCAGAGGTCTAAAAGGCAGGCTTGCCTATATCTTAAGATTCATCACAAATCTCTCGAGTCGCTGTCAACCGTTCTCACGGTTAATGAAGAATGGTGTCTCCTTTGTCTGGGATGATGCTTGCCAAAAGGCTTTCAAGAATATCAAAAAATACCTCACCAAGCTTCCAGTCCTGGTAGCTCTCATTTCGGGAAAATCATTCTTACTCTATGTAAGAGCTATGAACTATTTTTTAGGTGTTCTGCACACGCAAAAGAATGCTAAAGGCTCCAAGCAAGCCATCTATTACTTGAGCCAAGCCTTGATTGGGGCTGAAAGCCGCTATAACCCAGTCGAGAATGAATATCTCGCTCGTCTTTACCATCAAGAAAACACGAAATTACTTGGTCAGCCATACCATACATGTCATTTCAAGAGCACATGGCGACTCCAAGGTGATTCAAAGAGAAATTATTGTTTCTCGTGATATTTTGAGGGAGTGAGAGTAAGTCCCATAAAAGGATGAAGTAGTCAAAGAATCTGACGTGATGATCAGAGGTATGGAGTTAACTTGATCAGGGATACTTTTTAGAAAGTTGTCATTGATCCGCATCATGAGCGCATCACCATTTAGATTTGCAAGGCGATAAGCTCCATTTGAGTAGACTGTTTCTACTTCAAAAGGCTCTTCCCACATGGGTTAAAATTTGCCTTTGGTTTTGGTGTCATAGCCATCAGTCGCCTGACAGCTAAAACCAAGGCTGAAAGACTCTCTCTTTGACTTTTTTATTGAAGACCTTCGAGATTTGAGCTTGATATAGCTCTATGTGCTGTTGATCTTGTAATTGCTTCTCATCTAACGCTTCTAACTCTTGGAGAGGTACCTGATCATTATTCTCGTCCGTCATTTTGGTTGCCAACCCAACGCGAAGCGACGATATCTGTATCTCTAGGGGTATGACTGCTTCACACCATGACTAGAGAAAAAGGTGAATTTCCTGTAGAAGCTCAGACCGTTGTAGGCCCAAAGACATTTACTGAGCTTTTCATTCTCATCTTATTTGCTTGTGGAGATGAACTTTTTGAGGAGCTTAATCATAGTTTTGTTGAATGCTTCTGCTAACCCATTAGCAGCTGAGTTGCAAGTAGTTGAAGCCACATTCTAAATTTGATACTTGTCGCAGAACTGGTAGAATGACTGGCTTGCAAATTAAGAACCATTATCATGGATGATCCTTCTAGGAACACCAAATCGATGGATAACATGGTGTTTGATGAAGTTAATTACATTACTTGTTTTTAACTTCGGCGAGTGGCACAGCTTTCGCCCACTTAGAGAAGTAATCAATTATTGTGAGGATGAACAGATGGCCTCCAGCAGATGGAGGACTGATAGGTTATGTTACCTCTAACAACTCCCTACAGATTTCCATGAAGTCTATAATTATCATTGCACTTTCTAGTGAAAACCCTTTTCAATCCCTAGTGAACTTTTTAGTGGTCACGTTAATGATTACCTCTGACAGTTCTTTTCAAATTCCACAGAGAACACAAATTTCACCACAGAGTTTATAGTCTTATTCCCCTAGCGGAATTAGCCCTTTTGCTGTCATATCCACTTCGCCACCTCTGAACAACAGGGTTATGAGTCTAGTGAACCCCACTTGGTTATGTCTACTTTATCACCTCTGAATTGATAGGCACACAGATCTCGCCTCTTTTAGACCAGTAAGGACTCGCTTTTATGGTCACGTCCAGTTCACCACCTCTGCACAACAAGATTACTAATCTCCTCATAAATTTCCCACTGAGTTTATACTCACTTCTTTAATCCCTAGAGATTTTAGGAGCCACCTGTGAAATTGAAAATACAGAAAATTCTGTTCACTTTAAGTGATAGAGTGATGTGTGTGCTTTATATAATATTTTATATCACTTTTATGCCTATTATTTGCCACATTTAGTGTTGCATGAGTATTTTGTTAATGTTATTTTGTAAATTTTAGTCAAAAGCAAATTAGAAGAATGGAACAAAAATTGATGAATTGTTGATATCAAGTGAACGAAAGAGATGCAAAAACAGAGATCTGATGCAGAGTTGGAACATCTCAACAAAACTTTCATGCAAAATCAAAAATTCCACAGAAATCTGAGACTGAAATGGACCAAGAGTTCAGCCACCCAGCCGTATATTTCGGCCAAGCAGCCATGGACCAGTCAACAAGAATGGCAACTCAGAGGTCAACACAAGTCAAAAAGCAGAGCTTCATTACAGCTGGAAGTTCAGCCAGCCAGTCGAATTTTCAGCTAGCTAGCCGAACTATGGTAGTAACTGTGGATAGAATTTTTTCAGTAATTCGTGTAAATTTAGAAACCAAGATTTTTGTATTCAACTAGGATTCTACTACTCTTTGTTCTATATAAAACGTCGCCAAGTCTCTTGTATCATAGACAGTTTTTATCTTTCTTTTATTTAATGAAAATCAAATAAAAAATTCTGTTGTTAGCCATTAAACCTCAGAGCCCTTCAGCGAGGAATTCTTCATAAAAGCTTCATCCTTTTTGTGCTCTCTTATTTTTCTCTTTATTTGATTTTATTTCAGAAATTTGTAGCATGATCTATTCAAGTATTATGATGTGTTATACTTTATTAGCTATGAACTAATTTTTCATAGCTAGGGCATGATGTAGGGATTGTATTGATGATATGATATTATGTTTTATTCAAATTCTACTACGTGCTTTATAAAATTTGAATCTTTTGCATGTCTTGTACTTTATGTTATAATTGGTGTGCATAATTAATCAGAAAGCTAGGTTAGAGTCCGAAAGGAAATAACTTAGCAAAAGCTTCTAGATTAACAACCATAACTCGACATGCTAAGACGTGAGAGTTGTGCAGTCATGTAGGAATATCCATCACACTTAATGCATTTTCTAACTAGCAATCTACTAAATCGAGAGATTGTAAATTCTAGATTTAGAAGTTAGAATTGGTATTATTCGAGAAAAAAATACTAACTAGGTTAGGGAATTCTGATTGTTAGTATGAGTAGGATGAAATAGCATAAGCATAGTATTTTATTTGATTACAATTATCGAAATCATTACTCTAGTTCTTTTCATATATAAAGCAACCTATTTTACTAATAGTTTATTCAGAACATCTTCCAACTTAATTGATTATTCAAATAGAATTAGGAAAGATTAGTTGATAATTAAAATAACAATCCTTATAGGATGATACTCTATTCACTCTATATTATTTGTTAACAATTGGTACACTTGCCATTCAATTCACATCAAGTTTTTGGCGCTGTAACCCTTGGTTCCAGTCACCGGCATTTTCCACTAATAGTCAATATGGTATAAATATATATATTCTGATGATCTAAACTAAGTCTACTTTAACTCTAATAAAATTTTCTAAAATTTTAGATTTTTCTATATTTTTTTAAAATGTTTTCTAAATTAATTAGAGATTCTCGAAATTCGTGACCCATCTGTGTCGCTATATGACTTTCGGATTTTTAATTTGCAATCAGGATGAATTTTGTGAATCTAATTTCTTCATAATTCTTAAATAATATTTGCTATTCTTAAGAATTTTTAGAAGCTTTTTCGAATTAAATAGGAATTTAATTGTGTTAAAAAAAGTCATAAATAAAAATAAAAATAAATAAAAATAAAAAATAAAAATAAAAAATAAAAAATAAAATACAAAAAATAAAATACAAAAATAATGCAACCACAAGAGTTTGAACTTAGATCTTCTAGGAATGAATGTAATGAGTAAACCATGATGCCACATTGGCATGTGGTTTAAAGACCCAAGCTCATTTATATAAACCTCTCTTTAACTCTTTTCATCCTCTCCAACTTTCCCCACTCTCTCTAACTTCTCGCACACTTTCTCCCCCTCATTTCCACTCACCCTAACTGAACCCACTACTCCCTCCACATAGCCTAACTCTTAGGGGTGGCTTAAGGGTGTGTGTGGTGCCTATATCAGGGACAATTCACTATCTCTAGCAAAATTGCAAACCCAAACTTCTCTCCTTTTCTCACTACTCTCTCACTTTCTCTCCCAAAATTCTGATGTGCTGGACGAAGGAAGAACATTCAGACTGAAGGAAAGCGTTCCAAGTAATTTATTTTATATTTTCATAGAATTTAGTTATTTGTGGCATTTCATCGAACAAGTTGTGTGCATTACATTATAGCTGTAATTTTACCTTGAAGAATGTATGCTAAAATCTCAATAAAATTTTGTAGAACACCTATGTCATGCCTTGTAATTGTCATATTTTTTTAGGATTTTTAAGAATTTTTAATTGAACTAAAAACAAGGGAAAATGTGCACTGTGTTGTGCACTGTGCTCTCGGCCAAGCCAAGAGCACTGGCCTGGCTGGCCTGGGCCAGGTCTATCCAGGCATGGTATGGCCAGGCCAGGCCAACACTTGGCCTGATCAGACCCAGGTCCGGGTCTATTTTACAGACCCGACCTGGTCCCAAAAAAAGAAAAAAGAAAAAAAGAAATAAAATATAGGAAATTTACTATAGTAATTTACTGTAGCATTTTATTGTGCTAGACCCAAACCCAAACCCATTACAGTAGCAGACCCGTTACTGTAGCAAACAGGCCCGTTAAGCCTTTTATTGATTTTTATGTTTATATTAGTTCAGAAAAATTCTAAATAAACACAGAAATTTCAGAAAATTCACAAAAAATAACAACTAAATTGGGACTTTTAAAATTATTTTGAGTGTAATATTACTTAGAATACCATGAAATTAAATGTTCTTTGTAATTATTATTTAATGATCATTTATTTAAAAATTACCAGTAAATTTATAAATATCATAAAAAATAAAATTCATAATTTAGTAATATGTAAACATTATACATCAATTTATTAATTTATACATGTATTTTATCATGAAAGTATATTTTTAAATGGTTCCTAAAATTCAGAAATTGAATTATTTGAAAATATAACCAACTAAAATTATTATAAATAGTAAAAATTATATGCTCATTCAACATATCAAAGAATAAAGAACATGTCAAGTATCTAACTAATTCACGCAATATTTAGGCTATAAATTTTACCCAGAGCCGGTTGCAGTTACGAAAATTCAGATTCCAACGACATCAAGCAAGTGCACAAACTCTCTCTCCTCTGTGTTCTTTTGTTAGTTTATAAATTCCTTTGAAAATCTCAATTTTTATATCTTTCCTTGATCATGTGTATCGTAAGACATGCATACATAGGATGTTTGTTACATAAATGACCATTCAAGCACAATTGTATGTTAGTAAATATTGAAAATTAAGTTAACGTCACCCTATCTCATGATTACTATTTTATGATTATGTCTACATCTTAACACACTGGCATCACTTATACTATGATGCATTTGTCACTCGATGTTGTCACCATTTTTCATTTTCTCAAAATTTTGATATGTATTGTAATCACTATTTGATACTGATACTCTTGATACTGATCCCTAATCCTATCACGCTGAGTCACACATTATCTTACACTTATATTGATTAATAAAATTAACTAAGTCGGGGTTACTGGGGAAGACTGTAGCAGGGGAATTCAGGGAGCTGTGCTTAGAAGAGCGACCCCTTGTTGGTTTGAATGCCACACGTGATCTTGTTATTTATGCACGTTCTTGTTATTACATGATACCTGAGTATAGTGAATTATTTCTCCTTGCTATCAAGATCCACTAACGCACACTTGTTTGATATGTAGTTGTTCTATGGGATGGGGCACAGGATGGCTGCATTAGTTAGGGTAATAAAATATGCTAGACTTAGAATCATTATTTGTGACATGGATGATTTTGACTACATGATGTTCCTAGACTTGCCATGTTATTCTTAACTTGTAATATTGTGTTCTTGTGATCTGATAATTATGATATATGGCATTACTCGTCCAGGGTGCTTCGTACTCATTACATACATGTCATAGCATACATACATGACTTTATTTCCCATGATTTAGTGTTTTGTTACTCTCGTTGATCTCTTATCTGTCAATTTAAATTACCGTCAGATTTATTATTCATTCATTCCAGTGCTCTACTTATATTGCCCCTTTACTTTCACATTTCTATATTATTGTTTCCTCTTTTCATGTGTGCACTTGCTGGTCCACTTCTGACGGACTTTGATTTTTCAGCAGCACAGGTTGAGGAGACCGAGAGCCACTATTCGAAGGAATCTAGGAAGATTATCAGTTGTGAGTCTAAAGTTTCTTATCTTATGCACTTTGATATTTTGTCTTGTTATGATGTTCCGATGCCAAAATTGTATCTTCTTTTATTTCTGCTTTGTTATGTTTCTAATCTTGTATCCAGACAAAGACTATTGTATATGTATGTCTTTTATGTGAAAATAAAACTTCTTGTTATCTTTTGTATATGTGTGCGAGAATTTGGCTCATTTACTACAGGGTAAGGTATTCACGGAAGAGATTTTCCTTTTCGTGAGTATCTGTTGGCCATCGTCACGTACCCATACTCCAGATTTTAGAAAGCAAGGCGTGACAGGCGCCGTTGTCGGGCACTGACTTTTTCAATATCAACAATATCGATTACTGTTCTACTTTAAATTTTATATGCAGATCTAAGATAAAAATCTTTTCTCTGCATATAGGGAGTTCAAACTAAACATAACACAGAGTTCGGCCAGGAAGCCAAGAACTCGGCCAGGTAGCCGAACTCCTATTCTGAACGGAGTTGAGTTTTCTTCAGACTTACTATTACCAGTGGATGAGACATTCTAGGAGTTCAGAACTCTTAGAACCTGATCCAGAGATCGAAAGAACCATCCGACGCTTTCTCAAGGAGAAACGAGATCGAGAAAAAGTGATAGAGGATCAAAATGAGAGAAAAGCTTTGAGGGATTACGCTGTTCCATCTCTAACTGGAGCCAATTCATGCATCATTGCACCAACAATTTAAGCAAACAACTTTGAACTGAAGTCGGGGTTAATTCAGATGATGCAACACACATGTCAATTCAGGGGATTCTCATATGACAACCCCAGTGAACACATCTCTAGTTTTCTAGAGATATATGACACACAAAGGATAAAGGTATGTCCCCGGAATTAATAAAACTGAAACTTTTTTCTTTTTTCTTGAAGGATAAAGTGAAGACATGGTTCAATTCTTTATCAAAGAATACCATAGCAACATGGGATGAGATGGCAAATAAGTTCCTCACAAAGTACTTCCCTCCATCTAAAATGGCAAAACTCCGAGGTGATCTCACAACCTTCTCCCAACTTGAATCCGAAAGCATCTATGAAGCTTGGGAAAGGAATAAAGTGAAAAACACCTAGAGGGGTGAATAGGTGTTAATGCTAATCTAATGATCTTTTTAAACAACTAAGTATAAATGATGCAAGCGGTCACTCAAAACAAGAAATTGAAGCCGAATTCCCCGTGAAGGGCTCTAGAACTTCTCCTCTTTGATTCCTCTAGATTATGAGTTGAGGCGCGTAATTACTTTCTTATTATGAAATGAGTAAAGACCGAAAATGCAAGTAAATGAAATGAGTGCAATAATGAAGTGCAAGCAAGTGGTATCACAAGATAGAAATGTAAAGCAATGAAAAGCAATAAGGAAACCAATCGCAAACACAAGTAATTTGTTTCGAGGTTCGAGCCACTGCTCTACATCCCCGCCTTCACCACTATGAAGGATTTTCACTAAATCCACAAAGGAAATTTTCACACCAGAACCTTTACACCCAAGGGGATTACAATTGGTCTACACAAGACCGGAGTACCCAACTCCAACCAATCCAACCTCTACAAAGAGGGATCTCAACACAAGGAAATACAAGTCACTTGGTGATCAAAAGATCACAAACTCTCTTACAACTTCTTATAGAGTGGAGATGATTTTTGGCTCAAGAAGTGAGTGAGAAAAATTTCAGTTGTAAAGAAGTAAAAGGAACTTGTAAACCAACTGAAAACTTTTGCAAATGAAAGAACTTTGAAAAACAATGCAAGTAAACTTTCTTCTCTTTTGAAAAACTTGAAACAATAAGAATTTTTCTTGTATCAAACAAATAACCAATGACCTCTATTTATAGGGAGAGGATTCATATCATCCATAATGAATACTAGGTCATTAGGGTAGAGTTTAGCCACTAGGAATTCAAAAATAGGTATATGAATTATAAAAAACAAAACAGATTTCAAGAAAGAGCCGTTGGGCACTTTTAACGGCTGTCGGTCGACCGGGCCAGTCGACCGGTAAGCCACATGGCAAAAGAGCCGTTGGCTTCGGTTGACCGGTCCGATCGACCGCAGGCTTAAACAAACAGAATTTTTGAACTGTCGGTCGACCGGGCCGGTCGACCGACAAAACCCGAGACTAAGGGTCTTGCAGTCGATCGACCGGTCGGTCGACCGCAAGGTCTGTCGGTCGACCGGCAGACATGCACAGACGTGCATGCCCAAAGCCACAAGGCCCGGTCGACCGGACGGTCGACCAATTTGGCCTGAAATAAGTCCGGTCACCGCCCGGTCGACCGTAAGGCCTGAAACAGAATTTTAAAGAAGGAATTTTGAATTTTGAATAATTTTTGAAATATTTTTAAATGGTTTGAAGTTTAAGTAGCATGATATAGAGAATGAAATACATGTTTTAAACTAGATATAAAATTTGAAATATTTTGAAACATGTATATCAATAAATCATGCACCTAAACCAAATAACCAAAAAAAACTTGTATTTTGAAAAGTGAATATGTGTGTGTGTGTGGTGTTTTCTCTTGAGCACAACTTATCATATCCCACTCTTTAACAAACTACTTCTTACAATGGTTCTAGATGACTACAAGATCTTCAATTATGGGCTTCTCCATATGCATTATTAAATAACTTGAATCCTTGATCCCGAATTGAGTCAACTTGAGTCAAAACCACCTTCCTTTAGGAAAGAAAACATCTTGAATCCATAGAACCCTGAAACAAACTTAAATACTAAAATATGATTAGTATAAATAACTATATATGTTTTGTAATCATCAAAACTCCAAAACCGGGTGATTGTAACCTTGGGCCAACAATCTCCCCCTTTTTGATCATGACAAAACATATGAGTTATTTAACAAAAAATGGGAAAAGGAGCTTGGAGGCTCCCCCTCAAATCATGATATATATAGGAATGGATATATATGAATGGTTATATACATGAATGAATTGTATGGGAAAGAAAACGTCAAGAATAACTCAAACAATCAAAAAATAACTCAAAACAATAAACTAATAAACTAACTTTTTCCCCCCCTTTTTGTCATGCATCAAAAGGGTAAAAATAAACATTATTTTTAAAAAAAAAATTTTCATGAATCCATAACACAAACATTCAATTTACCACAAATGAAAGAAAATCTATTATAGTCTAGTGATTTTATAAAAATATCGGCAAGTTGAAAATTGGTAGAAACATAATCAATGTCAATATCACCTTTCTCATAATGATCTCTAAGAAAGTGATATCGAATATCAATGTGCTTAGTCTTACTATGTTGATTTGCATTTTTAGTCATATGAATAGTACTAGTATTATCACAAAATATTTTAATATGGTCATAATGCAAATCATAATCAAGGAAGTATGTTTCATCCAAAGGACTTGTGCACAACAAGCCCCCGCCGCAACATACTCTGCCTCGGCGGTTGAGAGGGTTACCGAATTTTATTTCTTGGAAGACCATGAAACAAGACAATTACCAAGAAATTGACATATTCCACTTGTACTCTTCCTATCCACTCTACAACCCGCATAGTCGGCATCCGAAAAACTCGTCATGAAAAATTGTCCGGTCTTCTAATACCACAAACCCATTTCAATTGTGCCCTTAAGGTATCTAATATTGCGTTTTACCGCAATCAAATGGGACTCTTTAGGACACGACTGAAATCGAGCACAAAGACATACACACAAACATAATGTCCGGCCTACTAGCCGTTAAATATAACAAACTACCAATCATGCTACGAAAGAGTTTAATGTCTACATTTATACCTTGTTCATCCTTGTCAAGCTTTGTGGTGGTAGCCATGGGAGTTTTACTTGTCTTAGCCCCTTCAAGCCCAAATTTCTTGATAAGTTCCTTCGTGTACTTGGCTTGATTGATGAAATCTCATCCTTCCTTTACTTGATTTGGAGACCAAGGAAGTAGTTAAGCTCGCCCATCATAGACATCTCAAATTCCTCCTTCATGCATGATTCAAAAGTTTTGCAAAGATTTTCATTAGTAGAACCAAATATGATATCATCAACATATATTTGAACTATAAGAATATCATTTTCAACATGTTTGGTAAACAAAGTAGTATCTATTTTCCTTTAGTGAAACCATTTGAAATAAAAAATGAAGAAAGTCTTTCATACTAAGCCCTAGGGGCTTGTTTTAAACCATAAAGAGCTTTGTCTAGTTTGAAAATAAATTCCGAATGTGTAGGATCAACAAACCCGGGGGTTGTTCAACATACACTTCCTTTTCAATAAATCCATTTAAGAAAGCACTTTTTACATCCATTTAAAAAAGTTTAAAATCTTTATATGAAGCAAATGCAAGTGTCATCCGTATGGCTTCAAGCCGTGCTACGGGTGCAAAAGTTTTCTCAAATCGATACCTTCGACTTGAGTGTAACCTTGGGCCACTAACCTAGCTTTATTCCTAACAACATTGCCCGACTCATCCAACTTGTTCCTAAAGATCCATTTAGTACCAATTGTTGTCTATCATGGGGCCTAGGAACAAGATGCCAAACATGGTTGCGCTCGAATTGATTGAGCTCCTCTTGCATGGCAAGCAAACAATATGAGTCGCCCTCGGCTTCGAGGATGTTCTTTGGTTTAAAATGAGAAATAAATGCATAGTGCCCACAAAGATCATGAAGTTTAGAACGAGTAGTTACCCCTTTTGATACTTCACCTATAATAAGATCCTTGGGATGATGTGGAATGAATCTCCAATCTTTTGGAAGTGGTTGTGTTGTCTCCACTTCAACTTCTTAAACTTCATTTTTCTCATCAACCTTTGGCTTGTCTTCAAGATTAGATGAGTCCTGTTGGTCCAAAGGCCTTCCACTCTAGTTTTGATGATGATTACTCATGTAGTTATGTGTACTAATAATCTTGTGTTATTTAGTTTCAGATCATTAATCAAGTTATTAGTTAGTGATTAGCTTCAACAAGATGATTTGAAAGCTTCCACATGTTGATTCAAGAGCCCGAGCGTCAAAGATCATATATAGCACTTGCTCGGTGGATCAAAGAGTTTTGGATCGAGTCGGCTTGGAGATTGCGCTCTACAAGAAGACATCGGTACCCTAGTTTAGAGTTTGTGTTTAGATCCAAATTGTAAAGATTAGAATAGTATGATATGCTCAGGTTCACAACACACACGTTTCATGTTTTGGTTTTCGGTTTTTGGTTTAACCAATCTTGGTTTGCATGAATAGATATTATATCAAAACAAGTTTACATAGTTTAATGTATATTAGATTTGTTCTATATACATGCATGCTTCAACTATTTAGACAAACTTAGTTTGATAGTCTATTTCATGTGTTTCATGTTTTGGTATTTCTAACAAAACTTATTTTGGAATTAAAGACAAAAACATGGATATATATATGTTTCATGTATATAGGATTATATCCATATACATCATGCCTAAATATTGTTTAATATCATGTTTTTGTATTTGGATAAGTTTTGGACAAAATGTATTTTCTATTCAAAATCCAAGTTTTAGAAAATACAGTTTTTGGATTTTGGTAAAATGATAAGACACAAAAATGTTTCAAAATATTTGTTATTTGTGATGAAATTTTTATCACAAGTTTATATTTCAAAATAAAATGATAAAACTATTTTTGTGTATTTTTACAAGTTTTTATGGATTTATTAGAATAATTTTTACTCTGTTTTTCTGACCTAGAACAGTGGCTGACAGGCCAGGTCGGTCGACCGCACGGTCGACTGAACCAAGGGCCGGTCGACCCAGCGGTCGACCGACGTGCACAGCCTTGTGCACGTCTGGCAGACACTCGGTACGGTCGACCGGCCGGTCGACCGGACCAGAGAGCAGTGCTCTCTGTTCTTTTCGGTCGACCGGGCGGTCGACCGTCAGCTGCCAACGGTCAAAATGTAACCGTTGGCCGGTCGACCGAGCGGTCGACCGGTAGGTCATTTCTGGCAGGTTCTGCTGCCAACGGCTATATTTTTCTGGGGGCTATAAATACCCCATTGGAAAGAGTTTTCTCTAAGATTTTTTGTTCGAATTTTTCCTTACTCTCTGGTGTTTTTACAGCAATCAAAAGAAGTTTTGGGACTTAAATTGAACAATCTATTTGGTGTTTTTGCTAGGGTTTGGAATATCAAAGAAAAGGGTTTTTGGGAAAAAGAGTTTTGATTCAACTTCTATATCTTGGTTTCAGTTTTTCCCAAGGATTTTCTTTGTGATTTTGATTTCCATTCCATTGGTTTCTCCACACTTGAGCTACATCTACTTTCTTATTCTATAGGATCTTTGTGTGGGAGAAAGAAATTATTTGTGGTTGTTTGTTAGACCACCAGTTGTAACCCAATCTTTGCTTGGCTTTGTGCCTTTGGGTTGTATCCCTCTAGTGGTGAGGTGATCCTTGTGTAAGCTTTGTGCTAATCCCTCAAGTTGTGAGGTGATTGTTTGTTGGCTTGGAGTTGTGCCTCAAGGAGGAGGTTGTGTTTGTAAGGAGAGGAGTTGGGTACTCCTTGTAATTGTTATTGCCCCAAATCCTCGGTGGAGGTTCCCTTTGTGGGAGTCCTTTGTGGACAAGCTAGTGGACTTAAAATCCTTCTGTGTGAAGGCGGGGATGTACAGCTGGGTGCTCGAACCTCGAAACATATCTTGTTGTTTGCGCTTGTTCCCTTGGCTCTTACTCTATCTCTCTCTTTACTTTGTGCCTTGCATCAATTCATATTGTTCATTCATAATTATTTGCTTGGCTTGGTTGAGTGTGCATCTCTTGTTAATTGCAATTAGTTTTTAAATTTTGAATTTAGTTGACTAGATTAGCATTATCACCTATTCACCCCCCCTCTAGGTGATTTCAAGTCCTTCAAAGTAATCCTCTCCATGTCTTCATTTAGGAAATCTATTTCTACAATATTCTCAACAAACACATTAGATTCCTCAAACTTTACATATATAGATTCTTCAATAGTCAAAGATGATTTATTGAAGACTCTATAAGCTTTACTAGTGTTAGAGTAACCAACAAAAATTGCTTCATATAATTTTGCATCAAATTTACCTAAATTATCTTTATTATTAAAACAAAACATTTACAACCAAAACCTTTAAAGTATGAAACATTTGATTTTCTTGAATAATAAATCTTAAAAGATGTTTTAGAAGTGTTTTTGCATAAGAAAACCCTATTTGATATGTAGCAAGAAGTGTTTACGGCCTCGTCCCATAGGTATTGAGGGAGACCGTACTCATTTATCATTGTCCTAACCATCTCTTATAATGTACTATTTTTCCTCTCAATAACTCCATTTTGTTGTGGAGTTCTAGGACAAGATAGTTCATGCTTAATTTCATATTCTTCGCAAAAAGTGGTAAAGGGTTGGTTATTGAATTCACCACCTCTATCACTTCTTATTCTTAAAATAGAAGAATCTTTTTCCTTTTCAACTCTTTTCTTAAAGGCTTGAAAATGTGAAAAGGCTTGATTTTTATGTTCTAAAAGAAAACCCAAGTAAAACGAGAGAAATCATCAACTAAAACGAAAACAAAACTATTCTCACTTAGACTTTTGGTTTTTGTAGGACCAAATAAATCTATATGGATCAACTCCAAAGGTCGTGATGTCATGATATCCTTGATGGATTTGAAAGAGGACTTGGTTTGTTTCCCAAGTTGGCACGCATCGCAATTGCGGTCCTTTTCAAATTTCAAGTAAGAATAACCTTTCACCATTTCCTTGTTGTTTAATTTAGATAGATGGTCAAAAGAAATGTGGCCTAATCTCCTATGCCACAACCAAGAGTCATCATTGAAGGCATTCAAACAAGTAGCATTGCATAGCATTTTAGACATATCAATCATGTATACATTGTTTTCACAAAATCTGGAAAATATATATGCATTGGATTGTCTATCAATTACACTACATGCTAGGTCATCAAAACAACATTAAAACCTTTATCACAAAGTTGACTAACACTCAAGAGATTATGCTTGAGGCCATCAACTAAAATAACATTTTCTATTAAAGGAGATGTACCAAGTTTAACATTACCAATACCAATGATTTTTCCTTTGGCGTCATCTCCGAAGGTGACGGTGCCACCTTCATGGATCTTGATAGGGTTGCAAAATTGTTGATATCCCAAGTCATGTGCCTTGAGCAACCACTATCAAGATACTGAAAAAACACCTAGAGGGGGGTGAATAGGTGTAAGTGCTAATCTAGAACTAAATGCAAAACTAAGTGCGCTAAATGCGGAAGCTAATGCAAATCTTGCAACACACTTAATACAATCAACAAGTGTAGCTGAATTCCCCGTGAAGGGCTCTGGACTAACTCCTCTTGATTCCCCTTGAATGGGTTGAGGTGCTATGTGAAGCTCTTATTGATTAGGTACAAGTGAGGCACACACAAACAACCAAGCATATAAGATGAATAGGCAATATGAATATATGCAAGGCAACACAAGCAAATAGATATGATATGGCAATATGAATTATGCTCAATACAAGCAAATATGGTATGATGATATGAATGATGCTTTGCACAATTATAAGAGAGAGAGTTAGAGAGACAATGGATCAAAACGCAAACACCAAGATATGTTTCGAGGTTCGAGCACCTTGCTCTACATCCCAGCCTACACCACCGTGTAGGATTTCCAATCCACTATCTCCCACCGAGGGAACCTCTACCGAAGAGGATTTGTTACAACACTTAGGAGTACCAAACTCCTCTCTCAAACAACCACCTCACAACCGAGGGTAGGCCCGTAGCCAATACAACAACCAACACCTCTACCGAAGAGGGTTACAACCAAACTCCACCTCTCACTAGAGGGAGCAAACCAATCACCCGATCACCTCTACCAAAGAGGGATACAACAAGAATAAGGGTGTACAACAAGTAGTTCCAAAGACCACAAACAATCTCTCTTTTCTTTTCTCTTTTTCCACAAAACAAACGATCCTAATAGATTAGGATAGAAGATAGCTCAAGTGTGGAAACTAGGTGTTTTTGGAAACAAGCAACAAAGAAAAACTACTTGGGAAATCTCTTGTAGATGATAGAAAGTGAAAGCCAATTCAATATCCCAAAAGCCTAATTTTCTTTGATTTTCCAAAACCCAAAACAATAAAGATGAAATCTTTTTAGCACAAAAACTATTTTGAAAACTTGTTTAAACACTAGAGAAACACTGAAATTTTTCTTCTTGAAAACTTGACAAAACAGTCCAAGAGATGGGGTATTTATAGCCCCTAAACAAAACTAGCCGTTAGAGCTGAGCTGGCAGCTCTGACAGGCAGCGGTCGACCGGCCCGGTCGACCGCCAACGTCGGAATATGACCGTTGGGCAACCACGGTCGACCGGCCCGGTCGACCCAAACAAACAGAGAGCACTGCTCTCAAACCGGTCGACCGTCCGGGTCGACCGTCCCAAAGCTGCCAAACTGCACAGATTTGTGCACGTCGGTCGACCGGCCCGGTCGACCGACTTCACCCAAGTCGACTAGGTCAGGTTGACTAGTCGACTGGTTGAAGCCTGGAACAGAAATCTGGGTTAGAAAAACATGTTAAAATATTTTTGAAAAATCTTTTATCTTTTCTGAAAATTCCATAAAACTTGTTTTATCATTTTACATTGAAACATAAACATGTGATAAAAATTTCAAGATAATATATCAACATATCAATTCATTTTTGTGTCTTGCCAATTTTATCAAAAACCAAAACTTGTATTTTTTCAAACTTGATTTTTCAACACATGAATAGGATAGTCAAAATAAGTTTGTCTAGCAAGTTTAAAGCATGTATGTATATCTAGAACATATCTAATATACATAGGAATAAAGTAAACTTGTTTTGATCTACTATTCATGAAAACAAAAACAAAACATAAAACGTGTGTGTGTATGTGCACTTGAGCATATCAACTATACTAAGCTTTACAAATGGATCTAAACACACTAACTAAACTATGGATACCTAAGTCTTCTTGATGATCTTCATCTTCAAGTTGACTTACTCCAAAACTCCATCCATGGGCTAGGCAAAGTGTGATCTTGAAGTTTTGGCCCTGGAATCATTATGAAAAGCTTCTAAACTCCTTGTTGAAGCTAATCACCAACTAATATCTTGGTTAATGATCTGAAACTTAAACAACACAAGATTATTAGTAAACATAACTACATGAGTTAATCATCATCAAAACTAGGGTGAAAAGCCTTTGGGCCAACAATCTCCCCTTTTTTGATGATGACAAAACTCATGGAGTTATATATGCATGGATTAAAGTTAAGCTTCAAAGAAGCTCCCCCTTAACTCATGCATAGACAAATAAACATAGATATGCAATGAATATTAAGCATGAATGAAAACAAGTTCTAGATACCAATGCAATGTTAAAAAACAAAACATGCTCTAGATACCAATTAACATACATTAAACTATATTAAACTTAATATATGTAAAAACATAACTATGCATATATCAAACATGAACAAAACATGCATATTAAAACATCTTCTCTATTAGAGATTTGGTTGAGTTTGATATAATGCATGTTAAACTCACAAATAATCTCCCCCTTTTTTGTCAATCATCAACAAAGGGGTAAACAATCAAAACAATATAATGAGGGATAAAAATCTTTCTCCCCCTTTTTGTGTCAATCAAACAATACAAACAATGTTCTCCCCCTTTTTGTCTAAAACAAAAAACAAAGTCAATAAGGGGTGACTATCAATTTGGATATCAATTGAAAATATGTCAATGAAGCATCTTGATACCAAGTGAAAATAAACAAAGATCAATAAATGTTATATGCTATATACATTCATGAAGAGGAAGACGCTAAGTTAGCTTCCCTACACATATGCATTACATGAAGGAGGGATGTTAAGCCCTAATTCACATAACACACATTATGTAATGAATAAGAGGAGATGTGAAGCTCCCTGATTATCAAAAAGATGTGTGCGCCGTATTAGAGAATTGTCATCCCCGGCAACGGCGCCAAAAATTGATTAGATTTGAAAAGGGTTATGTGAAGTATAGCACAAGTATTATGTAAAAGAGAAAGGTTTAGAATCAACCTCGGTGCTTGTTTACTCCACAAATGTATGTAAGATGTTCAATATACCCTTTCTTATCTCCGCTATAGCATAGAGCTATACCGAGTCGGATCTCAGGGAGAGCTAGCGATAGAAGCTTTCACGATACTAGTGAGAAGAGAAAACGAGAATTCTTCTATGTTTCAAAAGAATAAGAATCAAAGAAAAACAAATCAAAGAATTGGTGGCTATGTTCATGGTGGAAATCGGGAGAAATCAAGATTGAGATGGATTTGAACTAACAACTAAAAAAGAAAGTAAAATCAAGAAAACTTTGAATGAAAGAAATCCATGACTAGCTAACCTTAACTACCTTGCTAAACTAACTAAACTCCGTGATAGTGATGCGTGCCTCATGTTGATTCATCGGCATGTATTTGTCTTGCTTGTGGTCTAATTACTTTCCCACTTGGATGATGGGGATTCATTCTTGGACTTGTCTTGTAGCCTCCATAGATGGTCATCGGCCTACAAATGGACTTTCACTAATGGAATCAAAAGAGCTACACTCAAGTGATGCAAATGAAAAAACATACAACATTCACTAATGGAAGTAGTGAAGTTATACATCAAATAGCATATTGGTGCTTCCATCTCCATGTTCCATCAAGGCACTAGTTCGAAGACTAGGCTCCAAGTGAGGCACACATGAATCATATGGAGAATTACAACAAAATCTTGCCAAGAAATGAAAAGAAACCCATCGGAGAAGAGAAGACCATACAAATTGCAAGATGAAGTAAAGCAATCACACATGAGCTAGAAGTTAGCAAGGTAGTAGTTAGCTAGTACATGGAACAAGAAATTAGCTACTACAAGCCATTACAAAAAGAAAACAAAGCATGAATAAATTGCTAGAAATTAACAAAGCAAGTAAAGTGAAAGAAAACAAACTAGAATCAAGCTCAAGTAGATATGTAGAGAATGGATCAATCCTTGTATAGCTCCAAGTTGTCACTCCTTGTTGATACAAGCTCTCTCTCTCATACAAATCTCTCTTGCAATGAAATCTAGGGAGGAGAAAATCATAGAGAGTTACAAACCCTAAACTAAAACTAAGAAAATTACAAAGCCTAGAACTAATCTCCCTCTCTTCTCTGATCAGTCCCAGCTCGCAGGTCCAAGTGAGGTATTTATAGCAGATTGAAGAAGCTTCTGGAGAGGAGTTCGTTGCCACAAATCCGGGGACCAACGGCCATGATCTTGCCGCGGATTGCCGCGGGATTGCGGCCAGATCTGGGCCGTTGGTCCAGATCTTTCTGTTACAGGTTAGTTGGGAAGTGGTTATCCACGTGGACCACTTGGATTCTGAGTTTGTTGCGCGGATCTCTCTAGATCTGGATTTGATTTGGCTTTATCTTTAATCTTTTAATTAATCACCTTAATTAGTGGTAATTAAGGTAATTAATTGACTAACTCTCCTTTAAGTATATACCTGCAAATAAGTAGAGAAGAGGATTAAAAATCACTTATTTATTTGTATTATGCATGGGGATTATGATATATAATATGCAATATTATGTACTAATCACACCCCCACACTTATTCGTTTGCTCGTCCCGAGCAAAACAAAGAAAAAGAAAAGAAAAACTAAGCTACAAGTTTATTACACCACTTTCGCAGGTGACGCGATTGCACTGAGCATGTGCAACAAGCCGTTAAACCTCTAGGTTACCCTAGAGGAGGAGTGTTGTCTCCTGAGGGTTTTCAGCGGATTACACCCACAAAATCCATAAAGAAAGAAGACAAATGTTAGTATTTTGAAAACGCATTTTGAATAAGAGACAAGTTTACGAACTATTTTTGTGAAAATATAAGTGATCCTAGGTCATAAGTCCACCTATAATCAATCTTCCTTAAACTTAGTATCTATGCAAGATCTTGTTTTTAATTAAGGTAAGAATTCAAAATTGGATTGAATATTTTATCTTTCATAAAACCTAGATAATATGCACACCGTGTAAGTGAAGATTTCTGGGATTTCAACTCCAACCATCAAGCCATTTATTTATATATATTCTTTTTTTTTTTTTTTTCTTTTTCTTCCCTTAGTTTTATTAGGCTTTCTAATTCACCCATGTAGCGAGCCTATAACCGATGACTCCCAGACCAGATGGTCTTAGGGTACCAGATGAGGAAACATCCCTCGGGTTTAAGGACTCGAGTGAAAAAGGCCACAAAACTAAAGGGGATTATTCTTAATCACCGTTAGGCGTGAGTCATCATGCTTCTTGAGGCACAATTACCCAGCTTAATAAGTGAGATCACTGTTAGGCGTGAGTCATCATGCTTCTTGAGGCACAATTTCCCAGCTTAATAAGTGATCTTTTATTTATATTATTATTTTTTTTTTTCTTTTCTTTTTCTCTTTTTTTTTTTTTATATATATATATATATGGCATTTTTGGTCTTTGTTTCCATCCCAAGAAATGTGTAAGTGTAAAGTGCATATTATTTAAGGCAAAAAATTCCAGATAATAATATCTCACCAATTTTACTTACTTATCCTATAATCTCAAACAAGATCTATTACTTCAACTAGGTTTAAGATGTCATAATTAAGGCTTTCTTAATCTCTAAGATACATCTTAATTTTCTTAAAATAGAGCAAAACTTTGTCTCTTATTTCAAAATTTTTATTTTTTTTTATTTTTTATTTTTTATATTTTCTAAAAGAAATGTAAAAGAAAGAAAATCTAGAAACTCTAAAAGAAGTGTAAAATAAAGAAGATCTAAAAACTCTATGTTAGTAAACCCTCCCCCACACTTATTTCATGCATTGTCCTCAATGCATTATGATATATGTATGCATGAAACAAAATGGAAGGGAAAAATTATTTACAAGGAATATACAAATGTAACTCTCACCTGGGTTTTTTGGTCGCTTCCCTCTGGCCCGTTTCCCATCGTTCCAATGTGTTCTCTTTCTTGAACTCCATTGGGAAACGGTCTGAATTGTTCTTACCCTAGGTGATTCCAGTTTCAATTTGTTGTTATTTTCATTCATACTCTTTCCACCACATCGTTCACACACACAAAGTCCTTATCACCACTCTCACTCAGAATCTCATCACTTCCAGTGTTTAGAAATTTTAACTCCTCTCCATATAATTCTTCAAAGCTCAAGTCAACATCCGGCAATGGACAATTAGCTAACTTACCCCGAGTTGACTCATCTAAACACATGATCTCTTCAGCAAACAAGTCTTCAAATGATATATCAATTGGAGGTTCAAATACAGTCTCAGTTGGCTCATTGAAAGTGAAGATATCCAAATCAACTTTCCCCGTTTTGAAAGGGTACTCGGATAAGAGAATCACAAGATTGTGACTCATCTTTTGGATCTTCACCTTCCTCCTCACAATTGTTACTAATGAAATTAACCTCAAATGTTTGATCTTTTGTTTTGTGAGGCTGTGTGTGGAAGACATTGTGTTCATGTGTCATGTTACCAAAAGTCAACCTCATAGATCCATTCCGGCAATTAATGATTGCATTTGCAGTAGCCAGGAATGGTCGACCCAGAATGACAGGAATTTGTGCCCTTTGATTTGAATTTGATACTGGTTTTGTTTCAAGGACAACAAAGTCAACAGGATAAAGAATTCTCCAACTTTGACAAGAACATCTTGAATTACCCCCTTGGGTTTAGTAACAGAGCGGTCAGCCAATTGAATGGTCATTTGGGTCGGGAGAAGATCACCTAACCCCAATTGTTGGTACACAGAGAAAGGCAGGAGATTAATACTGGCCCCCAAATCAAGAAGTGCCCTATTTATGGTAGTCTGTCCTATGATGCATGAAATGGTGGGGCTCCCTGGGTCTTTATACTTAACAGGAATTGGACCAGTGAGCAGCTCATTGATGGATGATGCAAGGAAGACTTTTTTAGGGACTTGGGTCTTCCTCTTCTTGGTGCACATTTCCTTCAAAAATTTGGCATATGATGGCACTTGTTGAATGGCATCAAGGAGAGGGACATTGATTTGGACCTTGTTGAATGTTTCTTTTATTTTCTCCATGTGAGCATTTGACTTGTTATTTAGAAGCCTATTTGGATATGGAACTATAGGCTTGTATGTATGCTCATCTACCTTTTCTCACCCTTGGCCTTGGAAGTGGATGGCTCTGAACTAGAGGATGGTTTGTCAAAAGTTGGTGGTTTTGGGACATGAGGAGTTTGCTTTGGTACTGGATGAGATTGTGGACTAGAAACCTTATTGTCAACTTGTTTACCAGATCTCAGGGTATGAATGGCATGACAGTGACTGGGTCCTGAATTTTCAACTTGGGATTTAGCAATGGCTGGCTTAAGAACAGTCCTTTTGATTCTCAGCCAATTGCTTGATCTGGACCTTCATTTCATTCAACTCCTGTTGCTGGTTCTTTGTTAAGGTTTCTATCATTTGTTTCAACTCAGATATTTCAGAATTATTTTGGGTGGATGTTGTGGATATGGAGATTGGAACTGTGATTGGTAATATGGTGGTGGGTCCTGATATGACTGATATGACTATGGTGGACTTTGAGATGGATGAACATACAGTGAATTCTGACTGAAACTGGATGGATGAAACTGAGCATTGTTTGGATATGGAAGTGGTGGCATATGATGCTCAGTACCAGACTGACTCCATGGAAAATTTGGATGGTTCTGCCATCCTGAATTGTAAGTATTGGAGTATGGAGGTCTGGTAAAAGTTGCATTCATGTTCTCCTGAAATGCGGGCTGATACAATGGACACTCCTCAACAACATGGCTAAGGTCTTGACAATTGGTGCAACCTGGTCTAATTAAAGGCAATGGGTTGACCTGGTTGACCACAGAATTCCCTTTTGACTCAAGCAACTCTATCCTCTTCATTAATTGTGTGATCTTGGTTTCTGCAGCTATAGAGGATTCTTTGGAATGTGTACCAGTTCTGGAAGTGGTGGAAGTCGGTTTATCAGGACATGACTCCCACTGAATGGTTTTCTCAGCTAGGGTTTCAAAGAGATCCCACCCCTGATGTTCATCTTTCTTCAGAAATTCCCCTTGGCACATGGATTCTAAAAGTGTTTTCGTTTGGTAATCTAATCCATCATAGATAATCTGGCATAGCCGCCATTTCTCTATGCCGTGATGGGGACATAGGGTAAGAAGGTCTTTGAAACGCTCAAGATATTTCCAGAAAGGTTCATTTTGTTCTTGCTTGAATTGCATTATGTTTTTTCTCATGAGGGCTGTTTTGTGGATAGAATAGAATTTCCTAAGAAAGACCTTAACAAAATCATCCCATGAAGATATGGAACTGACAGGAAGACTATAAAGCCATTTCTTAGCTAAATCTTTAAGTGCAAACGGTATGAACCGTAACCTAACAGCATCCTCAGAAAGTTGGGATATTCTCATCATTTGGCATACCTCTTCAAACTCACGAATAAAGAGGTACGCGTCCTCAGACTCTAAACCATGGAAGTGGGGAAGTGTACTAATGAATTGTGGTTTCAGCTCAAAATGATTTCCATTAGGCTCGGGGAGAAGAATGCATGAAGGAATGGAGGTGCGAATCGGATAAAATCGATCCTGAAGTGAGACGTTGTGTTGGTCATGATGTGAAGTGGATGTGTAAGTGTAAGTGTAGAATTAGGATCACAAAACCACTACTGTATATACAATCACAAACAACGTGCACCGATCACACCAGCGAAAAAAGAAAAATAACAAACAACAAAAGAAAAAATCAATCCAAGCTTTGTCTAGGGTTTCTGGTCCTAGGTGACTCCTAAATAGACTGTCCACAGGAGGTTTAGTGTAGACCTTGACTATAAGCAAATCAGCCAGGGAAGGGTAAGTCGTTGGGAGGTTTTCCGTCCGAAGACGTTCCTTAATTAAGTAACCAACCCTTCGGGCTTTCGGCCCTCAACCCCTTTCCTAGACACCGATTTTACAGAAGTCAATTTCCAACACTTTTCCCCCTTAGGATAATCTCCTAAGTGAGTCCGGATGTCCCTAGGGCCAACGTCTATCAAATTTTATTTACAAGCTTAGGATTGTGAGTACGTGGGGAAAATGATTTCCGGGCTAAGGAAAGGGTAATGACCTCCCCCACCTTATGTTATTTACAAGAATTGCCCTTAGAATTGATTGTGCAAGTGTACGATATAGAAACAAACAAGGTTCACTCCAAGTAAGAAAAATCAAACAAAGAGTGAGTCTTAGTCTATATGCAATGAATCACGTACCTTGTCCCACGCACTCTTCAACAGTAAATTTAAAGTAATTGAAAGACACGTGCCTATAATGCAATATGTCTAACAATTTTTTAGCAATTATCAACCAATTTCTTACTGTTGAATTAATTAACAGGAATACAGTGAAGTATACAGGAAATGAAGTATATAGGCAGCAGTATCTTGCAGAGCAGAAGCCCCTGCAAAAATTTGGTCAGTATGAACTCCAAACTGCCGCGTTTCCACGGCCAGGGCCGCGGGTCCGCGGCCGTTCAGAGGACTTCTGGCTTCTGCTTTTGAGAGCAGAAGACCAGAGCCACTTATATGTATTCTGCAATTGATATTTTCCTGTTTTCTTCTCCTGTAACCTGCAACAGAGAAAATATAGTTTAGTTTCTCACTTTTAAAATAATACCGTCGCTCTCCCCCGGCAACGGCGCCATTTTGATTATCAAAAAGATGTGTGCGCCGTATTAGAGAATTGTCATCCCCGGCAACGGCGCCAAAAATTGATTAGATTTGAAAAGGTTATGTGAAGTATAGCACAAGTATTATGTAAAAGAGAAAGGTTTAGAATCAACCTCGGTGCTTGTTTACTCCACAAATGTATGTAAGATGTTCAATATACCCTTTCTTATCTCCGCTATAGCATAGAGCTATACCGAGTCGGATCTCAGGGAGAGCTAGCGATAGAAGCTTTCACGATACTAGTGAGAAGAGAAAACGAGAATTCTTCTATGTTTCAAAAGAATAAAGAATCAAAAGAAAAACAAATCAAAGAATTGGTGGCTATGTTCATGGTGGAAATCGGGAGAAATCAAGATTGAGATGGATTTGAACTAACAACTAAAAAAGAAAGTAAAATCAAGAAAACTTTGAATGAAAGAAATCCATGACTAGCTAACCTTAACTACCTTGCTAAACTAACTAAACTCCGTGATAGTGATGCGTGCCTCATGTTGATTCATCGGCATGTATTTGTCTTGCTTGTGGTCTAATTACTTTCCCACTTGGATGATGGGGATTCATTCTTGGACTTGTCTTGTAGCCTCCATAGATGGTCATCGGCCTACAAATGGACTTTCACTAATGGAATCAAGAGAGCTACACTCAAGTGATGCAAATGAAAAACATACAACATTCACTAATGGAAGTAGTGAAGTTATACATCAAATAGCATATTGGTGCTTCCATCTCCATGTTCCATCAAGGCACTAGTTCGAAGACTAGGCTCCAAGTGAGGCACACATGAATCATATGGAGAATTACAACAAAATCTTGCAAGAAATGAAAATTCTTCTATGTTTCAAAAGAATAAAGAATCAAAAGAAAAACAAATCAAAGAATTGGTGGCTATGTTCATGGTGGAAATCGGGAGAAATCAAGATTGAGATGGATTTGAACTAACAACTAAAAAAGAAAGTAAAATCAAGAAAACTTTGAATGAAAGAAATCCATGACTAGCTAACCTTAACTACCTTGCTAAACTAACTAAACTCCGTGATAGTGATGCGTGCCTCATGTTGATTCATCGGCATGTATTTGTCTTGCTTGTGGTCTAATTACTTTCCCACTTGGATGATGGGGATTCATTCTTGGACTTGTCTTGTAGCCTCCATAGATGGTCATCGGCCTACAAATGGACTTTCACTAATGGAATCAAAAGAGCTACACTCAAGTGATGCAAATGAAAAACATACAACATTCACTAATGGAAGTAGTGAAGTTATACATCAAATAGCATATTGGTGCTTCCATCTCCATGTTCCATCAAGGCACTAGTTCGAAGACTAGGCTCCAAGTGAGGCACACATGAATCATATGGAGAATTACAACAAAATCTTGCCAAGAAATGAAAAGAACCCATCGGAGAAGAAGACCATACAAATTGCAAGATGAAGTAAAGCAATCACACATGAGCTAGAAGTTAGCAAGGTAGTAGTTAGCTAGTACATGGAACAAGAAATTAGCTACTACAAGCCATTACAAAAAGAAAACAAAGCATGAATAAATTGCTAGAAATTAACAAAGCAAGTAAAGTGAAAGAAAACAAACTAGAATCAAGCTCAAGTAGATATGTAGAGAATGGATCAATCCTTGTATAGCTCCAAGTTGTCACTCCTTGTTGATACAAGCTCTCTCTCTCATACAATCTCTCTTGCAATGAAATCTAGGGAGGAGAAAATCATAGAGAGTTACAAACCCTAAACTAAAACTAAGAAATTACAAAGCCTAGAACTAATCTCCCTCTCTTCTCTGATCAGTCCCAGCTCGCAGGTCCAAGTGAGGTATTTATAGCAGATTGAAGAAGCTTCTGGAGAGGAGTTCGTTGCCACAAAATCCGGGACCAACGGCCATGATCTTGCCGCGGATTGCCGCGGGATTGCGGCCAGATCTGGGCCGTTGGTCCAGATCTTTCTGTTACAGGTTAGTTGGGAGTGGTTATCCACGTGGACCACTTGGATTCTGAGTTGTTGCGCGGATCTCTCTAGATCTGGATTTGATTTGGCTTTATCTTTAATCTTTTAATTAATCACCTTAATTAGTGGTAATTAAGGTAATTAATTGACTAACTCTCCTTTAAGTATATACCTGCAAATAAGTAGAGAAGAGGATTAAAAATCACTTATTTATTTGTATTATGCATGGGGATTATGATATATAATATGCAATATTGTGTACTAATCACTCCCCCTACACACGTGTACCACATAAAGAAGAGATGTTAAGCTCTTCAATACACAATACACTCAACATGAATCTATTGAAGAGATGTTAAGCTCTTCTTGCATATAGGCAATACAAATCAAAACTTTTGTATTTTACTTTAAACAAAAATTTTTAGATACCAATTTAAAACAATTGAAAGCACAAGACATCTTGATATCAATTGAAATTAAACATAATAAATTTTGAATGTCTAAACACAAATTTTGATACCAATTGTAAATATTTTACCAATTGAAAAGATTTTACATAGAAACATTGATACCAATTGTAAGAATTATTCATTTTAAACATATGATACCAAATTCGAATTTTCAATCATAAAGTATGGGAGTACAAATACCAATTGAAAGACAAAATCAATTTTCTCCCCCTTTATGAAATACAAACTAAAATAATGCATAGTCTTGATACCATTTAAAAGTAATCAATTTAACAAAAATTGAAATTCAAGCACTAGTATAAACACAAACATATATATGAATGGAAAATAGATACCAATTGAAATTGATATTCTTGGAATTGAAAGCCTACATACATACAAAACATATATGAGTATATGTTTTCCATTAATTTGCAAAAGGGAAAAACTTACAAATAAAAGTTTGAGGAGCTAAATTACAAGTATTCTCAAAAGATTACAAGTAGATCTCCTCAGAGATTCTGGAGAAGTGTGCCGATAGGAATCTGGTCAGCGCGCGACCACTTTGTCCCTTTGACGATGCGAGCGATGAGATTCCCTTCTCGCCTGGTTCCGGAATCAGAGAATAGAGGGTTGGTAGAACCCTCTTGCTGCTTCTCAAAATCGCCTTCAATTAGGAATTCCTTCTCGCCTGGTTCCGGAGATTCCTTGAGAAGAAGGACGACGTTAGGGTATCAACACCCTGATTAGAGAAAGCAATTCTCTAAAAGGTCTCTGAATTCGAGAACGCACGGTGCGTTATGAAGAAGCCTCGGTTGAAGAAGTTGATTGATCGATTCTCGCGATCAAAGGCGATTGATGGCTCCTTCCTCTGCGATCCCCCCTTTTTTTCCTCCTTGTACCCATGGCGGGTTATTTATAGGGAGAGCAAGGGTATAATCGTTCCCTTGAAGATATGGAAACAGATTGAACCGAATCTGTTTGAATCTGGAAAGTAGCCTTGCTGCGAGGCTAGGATAGCTTCCGCGGAGCTAGAAAATGGCAAGTCGGTTGATCTTTCCGATTTGTTATGATCCTTTCCCTATCGTTGAAGGATTTTCCCTGATCCTCTTACTCGTTTCAAGAGAGTCAAGAGATTGCGGCAATCACCTGCCATATTTGAATCCTGATTGGATTTGATTAGCTTAGATCTGATCTCATCAGGAGATTTGATTGGTCAAAGCTGACCATAGCAGGCTGATGGCGGAGTTGCCCGCTTTAAAGCTCATAGCGGAGCTAAAGGCAATTCCTGGCGAAGTCCGAAAAGAGGCTTTTTGGCGAAGCTGTCAGTTAGCTTCCTGGCGATGCTCTGGATGATGTTAGCCTCTCACACGAGGCTATCTCCTTGGGCTAATGTAATGCTAAATGCTAGCATTTTAGACCTGCTGAGGTCTGTTTAGAAACAATCCGGGTTCACTGTTCTGCTTGCTGGATCAGTGGAGTCCAAACTGCTTCCTTGTCCCTTGGAGGTGGGTGAAAACTGGTCTTCAGCTTGTCTGTCCCTTGTCTTTTGTAAATGTCAACAAGTTTAGACATCGTTCGGACCAATGAGAATCTTGTCTTTTTTAAGTGTCAACAAGACCCCCTTCAAAGTTTTTCGAGAGTCTGCAATAGCTCAGACTCCGAAACACTTTGAACTGCTGTGATGGTATGTGGAGTATGAACGTCGCCATGATGGTTGAGTTCAGCTTCGCCTTCAATCCTGCTTTGGGATGAATTTGCCGAAGAATTGCACTGGTTCGCGAGTTGCTTCGCGTCGGGGTAGCTCCGCATCTGGGCTTTCAAGAAATAAGTTCGCTTTGGAACTCCTGTTGCCTTTTCAAGGTCAACTGCCATGGGGCGGTTACGAGGAGGATCATTCCTTCTTTTGCGCCAATCGAGAGAGATGTTCTCCGATTTGCACGTTTCCAAGGGAGGATATTCCCTTTATTCAAGGCGCCATAAGTGCCTTTTATGAGGGAGACGTTTTCTCCCTTTGCACGGTTCCAATGGGAACCGTCCCTGTTATCAAGGCGCAATCAATGCCTTAAGTGCGCTCGTGCTTCCATGCTTGAGGTGGTTGCGCTCAGGCCATGTGGCCTATAAATAGGACACTTGAGGTCCTTTGAAGAGAAGTGCCTTGCCTTTCTTCTTCCCTTCTCTTGGTTGAAAGAGATACTCAGATCTCTGAATTAGTAGGAAAACCCACTCTGGTTGTCTAACCGGCCAAGGACCAGTAAGTCTTGATCATTTAAAGACTTCACCGCTTTTAGGGAACTCTTCTCCCTTGATTTAGCTTTGACAGCTCGCTTCAGGGATTAGCTTCCCTTGATTCTCATCTTGCACTTGGCTGCTGCAGAGAAAGATCTCATCATAGCTTTCTGTGAAGCTATCATTTTGGCTCGATCGGTGAAGATTGTTGCTTGTTAAGTCCGCTGCGCAGGCAGGACTTGGGACCTGGCTTCTTCAATAGTTGAGCCAGTCTTGCCATATAGGCGAATGTTGAGACTGTTTCTCACAGAGATCAGTCTGACTTTGTCTTATAGGTGAGGCTAGGACTTGGTGTTTGCTGAGCCAGCCCATGGTTGCTGTGCAGTGGAGCTTGTCCTCAATCTGGTAACTTGATGGAAGAAACCATGAAATTGCCTTATGCTTCCCCGGTTGAAGCTTTACTTTTAAGCAGGAGGAACAATTCGGGGCAGCGAAGTGCGCGTCCCAAGGGCTGTTGGCAGCCTCTTATTCGAGATGATTCGATCTGAGGTGAGGCTGGCCGCCGCCTTTATCGGAGAGGATCCGCTTCAAGATAATGGGCGTCGCCTGTGGGATTGTCGGCACCATTGCCGACTTTCAACTTTGGTGGCCTTTGATGGCGATCCACTTCGGGAAAGTGGGCATCGCGCCTGTTAGATCACTGGTATCACTGCCGATTCCCATTATACGTGATCTATCGTCGTTGGCGGCGATAGGTTTTTATTGCCAGGCTTCAACAAAAATGGCCTGGTAAGATCTGCCATTTTGTGGAGAAAAATGACCGTGTCCTTGTGCAGAACTGGTTACAGCCTGTGCAGGAGGAAGACCTTTCTTGTCCAGTTGATCTGGTCTGGAAGCAGATAAAACCGCTTGTATGCCTTTTATGCAAATGGCCTTGCTAGGCAACTTGTGTGTTGTATGAAACACAACTTTGATGTAATATCAAATGTACTCTTGCTTTTAAATTAATGAAAGTTCTTTGTCTGATCATTTGATTTTTTGCTTGCTTCACTGAGAGTTCGGCCATTGCTGGGCTAAACTGCGCACGGGGGCTAAGGACATAGCCCTTCCTTTGAATGATCTTCGCGAGGCTGTCATGTCGGCGCCTCTTTAGAGGGCTAATTCAACCTTTCGGTTAAGTCCTGGAAGGATTGCGCGAAGTCCGCACTTTGCTCTTGTGCGGAGTTAACCCTTTATGGGATTGAACCGTCACTTTTGGGAAAGCGTCTCAGGCGCTTCGGGCACTGTTTCGAATTAATTCGAAACGGCGGCATGTGCCCTTTTTTTGAGGCCTCGATTTAGGCGCTGATTGGCCTATAAAAGCCCGATCGGGCTGAGAGAAAATCATCATTTTCTTTGAATTTTCCAGAGTACTTGACTCTTCTTCTTCCTTTTCTTCTTCTTCAAGAGTTCAAAAAAACTCCTGTAATTCTTCAATGGCGCCCAAGAGACGAGCGGGAAAGGAAGCAGCGACTTCTGCAGCGAGGGCCCTCCTCCTCTGTTCATTGAGCGACCGATTGCTGGTAAGAGACTCTCAATCTGATTAGAGAGTGGTCTTCGTCTTTGGAGTCGATACTCGGCTATTAGGACGATCGAATATGATCTGTCTTGTCAGGGAACTCGTTTCCCTTAACTTCCTATTTTGCTTGCACCAGGGAAGTAAGAACTGAACAGTTCTTCTCTTGGGCTTCCATAGGAAGCCATTGCTTGGGCAATCTTCATCCTGTTGAGGAACAGGATATGGGTCGCGTGCCTTCATCGTGGCACGAAGGGTGACTGTAACCATAACGTCCTTTTGATGACGTCAGCCCTTAGGGCTATGCCACTTCCTGCAAAGATGCAGTCTTATCTGTGAAGCGAAGCTTTTTATCAAGCTATTATCCCGCTGTTCCTGCTTACTGGGCGAGGCTATGCCTTAGCGAATTTTTATGTCTTCGCATCCATTTGATTGGTGAACTAATCATAGTCTTTTTTCTTTTTTTTTTTTTTTTTTTGCAGTACATTACGCCTCCGGCCTCCAGAACAGTCTATTTGGCGTAACCGGTCGAGCAGGCGGGAGCATCAAGCTTGCAGTTCATCGGGGGCAGGCTTCCTTGTTCAGTGAGCCGAGCTCCCTTGTACGGGATACCTCTCATTCAGAGCGGTGGCCCGCAGGCCATGCGGAGGCATTTTGACTACGGCTCCGTTTGAAGATATCGACCGTCAGGCTTACAAAAAGCCTGACTTCATGTTCGGGGATGCTGCACCTGATCCCGATCGCCAGCTGCAAGCCGGCGAAGGCCAGTGGATCTTCCAGTTGGATGGCGAGAGATTCTATCTCCCGTCTACTAAGCGGCATTTCGCTTTGTCTTCTTTCGCGAGCGTGACTC